>JAYMTA010004355.1:0-12751 GCA_036897625.1 Pelargonium cotyledonis | reverse complement strand
GGTTCGCGGCGCGTACCCAGGCCCGCTCCGCCTTCCCTAGCTTGTTCCGCCTCCTCGAGGACCACCCGGAGGTGGAGAGGGCGATCCGGGAGGAGGCGGACCGGGTGCTGGGACCAGACCAAGACGCGACGAGCGTGGATCAGATGCGGGAGCTTCACTACCTGCACGCGGTGGTGCATGAGAGCATGAGGCCTACCCGCCGGTTCAGTTCGACTCCAAGTTCTGTCAAAACGACGACGTTTGCCGGACGGGACGTCTGTCGAGAGAGGAACTAGGGTTAGGTATCATCCGTACGCCATGGGTCGGGTGGAGGAGATCTGGGGACCGGACTGTCTCGAGTTCAAGCCGGAGAGGTGGTTGAATAACGCCGGCAAGTTCGTGCCGGAAAACCTGTATAAGTACCCGGTTTACCAAGCTGGGCTAAGGGTCTGTTTGGGTAAAGAAATGTCACTTATTGAGGTCAAGTGCGTGACTCTTGCGGTTGTCCGCGGATTCCGAATCGAGTTGGCGACGCCGACTCACTCCGGTCCCTGGTTCTCCCCCGGACTCACCGCCACTTTCAGCGGAGGCCTCCTGGTGCTGGTGCGAGAAAGAAAATTAAAATATATATACAAATATTAACTTTGTCGATCGATTTACAAGATGGAGTTCTTGAGATCGAATATATGTGTACATGTAGCAATGCGCCGGGCAGCCAGAAAATTAGCAGGAGCGACTTGATTTCATTTTTCATAAGAAACTTTCCCGTAGAGACGACGGTAAAAAATGATATTGATAATATCGTCCGTCCTACAATTTGGCCTACTTCGATCCAAGAAAAGATCACGATCGATGTTTAGCCAGAACGTCACTGTTCAGTCGATCTTGATCATCGAGTTGCAGCTGTGAAGTTAATTTTTATTTTCTTGATTTGATTGCTTGTTGTACAAGATAGAATGGACTATGGACGTATGGTGTTTTTTTTAAATCTGCAGCTTTTTTTTTTCTTCGAGGGAAGGAGTGGAATTGGTTCTGCTAGAATTTTATCAGAAGGGCACACACCAGGCTCTAGTTGCTGATGACCACTTCTTTTTGTACGTCAATATATAATGTAATTTATATGTAAGTTTATAAATGCATACATGCATGTACGTACTTGTATTTCTCTGCATGGTATATATACGGTTCCTTAAATTTGAGCCATATTAATTGGTTGATTGTACTTAAATACGAATAAGGAAAGTAGTCAATGTGTACTTTTTGAAATTTTAATATTAATTTTGCCAAGAGAAAAGACAGAAACTCTTTGATTTTAGTAGTTTAAGTGCTTAACTGTAAGCTAATTAAGGTCAAGGGTTAAGGTACGTTGCGCTTGTATTGATAAGATTATTGCTAATAAAAGAGATATGATAATAAAACGTTGGCAGGTAAATCAAATGGGAAAAAACGTCAATGTTGATGAAACAAAAAGAACAAGAATAATAAGCTTGAATATGTTAAATATGTGTTTAGGGCCGGAATCATGATATTTTCATATTTTTTAGGGAAAAAAATGTTAATTGGGTAAGGTGGGGTTAGGTGTTAATTAATTTGGTTCAATCAAGTTTAAAATTATCATGACTTCCTTTTTCATTTTCCTCGACCTCGAATGAGCTTTTAGATTTGGTCTTGAGTTTGACTTTATATGAAATAGTTGAGCTCGAACACATCAACTTAGCTGAACTTGTTGATAGTTTATTACCTTCATTCATCTCAATCATGTGTTATAACAACTTAATAAAGAGTTACTAACTAACTTATTACAGTTATATTATTAACAATTCATGCATAACTAACTTCTTAATAAGTCAAAATATGACATTTATTTTGAAATAAAAATTTAAAAAGAAAAATATAAATTATTTAAAACAATATCATTAGTCCTTTAAAAATATATATCATTAGTACATGCTTATTAGCATAATCAATTATTTTTAATATCATACTATCCATAAATTACATATATAATACTAATGGTAATACAAACCAAAATAATACATCTGATAGTAAAATGGAGATATAACATAAGATCATGTGAATAAACACGCTGACTCGGAGCCTAAAAAAATATATGTAGCTTAATGTTACTTTCTGAAAGAATGAGTCTTCCTCAAGCGACTTAAGATTGGTTTTCGTCATGTGGCATGCTCTTATACTTGATAGAAAGATGCTAATCAGTTTACTACTTGTGCATATAAAACATCTTTTATTCGGATATGTACTTATATTATTAGACGTTCGTGGAAAAAATTGGTCACTCTCTCCAAAAATTGAGGACTTGAGGCGCCACGCGTATTTGATTCCCTCGTAGCGATCGATCTCGATTGTCTCAACTCATTTACGGATTGGCGTGTAGATACTTCTCGTCTGCAAATCACGTAATATTTTGAGAAACTAATACAATTACATGTTGATTTGTTGTTCTCAAGATAGGCCATGGAACGCTCTGGAGCCATGGAACGCTCTGGACCGAGCTAGTTGTGTCTGTCGGCAAAGATGTTGCACACATTCCAAGGATATTGTTTTCATTATTGTCCATGTCATGCATGATCCTTTTTCAGCTGGATTGAATGAATTGAATTCAATGGCAGCCAACCGAAAATAGAAATGTTTATTTCTATATATGGTAATGGATGTGAAGTGAGCTCATCTCCACATATAATGTACCCACAAAACAACAAGCTTTGAATTAAGACAACATATATTTATAACTCCAAACATCTCTTTAACGGGCTGAAAATAAATATATGGTTTTTGTTTCTCTCTATGAGATGGTTAGGTGCACCACACTAATTGGTATGCATATAGGTGTGTCACTTGTCAATAGAATGTGACAATTGTCCTCATTACTTATGGAGTTGGATCCCCACTTACCAAAAAGACAAAAACACTTAGTTGACTCGACGCTGATACGAAAAAATACTTTCATTTATAAATCTGTAAAGATAATTTTATATAATACATAGAGCTTGAACTCTATCCATCATTTTTTAACATTCGAGTTAATATAGACAATGTTAAAACGATTCTGATATTAACACAAATTATGTGCACTTAATAGGGTACAACATTTGTCGAAAACTAGTAGTTATGTTTAAGGATCAGCCCATGTTTGCATCTCCAAATTGATCATATTTAGAGATTGTTTAAAGTAGAGGTCAACAATGACATTGACTATACTAGGATATACATTGTTATAAAGAGGTCATTGTATAATTATGGTTATGGATGTGCAATATCAACCAACAATGTAGGTGATAGTTGGTGAAACATTACACTAGATATGCAATTTTGAGAATCACTTTATAGGTTGTTGCTTATATGTAACAAGTGTTTCTCAAAAAAATAAAAAGTGGTGTGTATGATTCTTAGTAGTTGAGATTTTCATAGTTCTTTACTTAAAGTGTCGCATGCTATGAAATAAACAAACAATATAAATCAATCACGACTTTCGTTGGGCATGTCATGAACTATGGAAAAAGATAAGAGTGATCAAGATATGATTCTCCATATCGACAAGAGAGAGTAATATCTTGGGCCATTAACAGAGTCATGTTATGAAAAAGTGCACCCCAACAAATTGATATACGATATTGGATCACCATATATGTGGCTAAATTAACATGACACTCATGAATTAACTACTCTCTCCGTGCTAAAATGAGTGTTTTGTTTCATTTTCATTTTTGTCCCAAAATAAGTGTCTTGTTTCCTTTTCTTAGTTATGCATGAATTGTCAATAATATCATTATAAAAAGTTAGATAAGATCCCTCAACAGATGATCATGAGGATAAAATAGTAAACATACCATACTAACTAACGTCTCCGTAATTTTTCTCAAAATAGAAATGAGTACACTCATTTTGGGACGGAGGAAGTATATTTTTTCCTAAGAAAAGGAGATGTATTTGAAAATGGTAAAAATTGAGGGGTGTAATAAAAAAAAAGGGCATAAGCTGGGGCTGTTTGGGAAAGAAACATTATTTGTCATTGAGGCCCAAGAGAAAAATTATTTACCTTTTTGGCGCGCTACTGTATCAGTAGCAGAGTAGCAGTAGCTGGGTTTGGCAGAGAGCTGGTTGTTCAAGTTCAAGTTCAAGCCCATAACGCTGAGAAGGTTTCAAGTGTTTCCGATCAAACTACACGACGATTATGGTTTGATTTTTCTGCATCCAGGTTCGTATTCCTATGTCGATTTAGGGTTTTCATTTCATGCACAATTATGCTCTAATTCTATGCCCTAAGATGGTGAATTGTTCTGATGAAAGTTGAATTTGGATTCGGCGAATCTTTAACATTACTACTTCTCTGCATTTGCATGTTTAATTATAGAGACATTGAGGTCTGAGAGGAAATCTGGAAACGCGTCAGAGAATATGGCGGGAGAAGTTGCTGCCGAAGAAGAAATTTCGAGCGGTTCTCCTAGCGAGGACAGCAATTGTTATGGGGTTAGGGTTTCATTGTTTGATTACTCGGTTGAGAATTACTTCAGAGCAATGGGAGCTATTTCCAAGCTTTGCGGTGAGGCGGAGAGTGATGTCTCTCAGGACAGTGAGATTGAGCGCTTATCCTCCAAAATTACTTTCTTAAGGTAATGCATTTGGTGTTCAATGTAGGTAGTTTTGATTATTCTAATATCAGTACAAATTTTTGTATGGACTTATTTGTGCTGTTGAGTCTCAATACTGAGTTGTTTAGTCTGTTCGTTATAATTTGCTAAGAGTTCAGTTTATGGGGTTGAAATTTGCGAGATTGTACTCAAAATAGCTGATAAAGGAATAGCTTTGCATAATATTGGTGTTATGATTTTGTCAGAGAATGGAGCCATTTCAGTTATGTACCCAAAGTTGTTAGGTTTGCTTATGAAATGCATAGTCCTCAAGGAAATGATGTTTTCAGCAGCATAACCTTGCCGCAATTTTCATCTGCAGCCATTCCTAAGGTATGCTTAAAAGTGGTTATCTTTACTTTCTTCACTGTGTGCATGCTCAAAATATTCAGACATAATTGTATATTTTTTTTGCTAAGAAAGCATAATGCATTTAGAAATTGATTTTAGCATTTCTGTTAACTTGATTTGCATATTGACGCAGAATGAGGGACAATATGGTTGTACTGCACCTCAAGAATCCAGGTACTTTTATTGAACATAGTGTCAATAAGAGCACGTGTGCGTGTATTTAATATATGATTCTGCAATAACCTTTGTTCTCTTCTTCATTTTCTTCTTCTTAACTGAAATATTTGAATGGTACACCCCTCCCCTTTTTTTGGCTGCGGAACTCTCTTGTATAATGCAATTGTACTCTGTTCTCATCAATTTCTTTGACATATACATTTTCAGATGTCTCTCATTTGATCTTTTGCAGTAAAGACTTCGTTTTGTACACAGGAGGGCCTGTTTGGGCACTGGATTGGTGTCCTAGAGTTCATGAGAGGTCTAACCGTGACATCAAATGTGAGGTATTGTTATTTCTCGAGTTCCCTGTATTCTCTTTTTGTGTTTTAAAAAGTTTTCTCCTGCATCTTTGAGCTTTGCTATCTTCCAGCCTATGTTTGTTGGAATAAGTTTGGATTTTTATTCGAGAAAAGTTGTCATTGTTATGAACATTACCAAATCTTTCATTTTGATAAAGTTAAGGTTTAATTGTCATGTCATGTGCCAGTTAGGAAAGTTACTTTTCAAAGATTACTTGAATTCTTGAAGATGCTTTCAAATGCTACCCAAGAGTCTTTTCGATTCCAACTCCTATTAAACACTGCAGATGTGTGCAAATCTTGCTTTCCTTGCTGATTTTGGCATGAAGGAAAAAAAAAACAAGATTTATTCCGTAAAGGAAGTATTGTAACACGTCATCTAATCTTCCATGTACGTATCTGGAAATTGAATTTTGTGACATATATAGTTTTTTCTTAACTTCTCAGTTCATTGCTGTTGCTGCTCATCCTCCTGATTCTTCATATCACAAGATAGGTGTCCCACTTATTGGAAGAGGTATTGTTCAGATATGGTGTGTTTTAAATGTTCCCGTGAATGGAAATGAGGTGCCTTCGGCACATGAAAAGCTAAAGGCATCTAAGAAAACAACTCTGTCAGACAAATCAAATGAACCAAAGAAACCAAGAGGGAGACCTAGAAAGAAGCCAAGAAATGAATCTTCAGATGATGCGGATCCTAACAACCAATTGGCAGTGTGGCAATCAATGAGTGATTCACCACAGTCCGAATTTATTGAACCAAAGAAACCTAGAGGGAGGCCTAGAAAGAAGCCTATAAGTGAACCTTTGGATGGTGTCAAGGCCAATCACCAACTGGTAGTACTGGAGCCAGTAAGTGAACCTTCAAATGCCTGTGAAAATGAGGCTGAGGTGCCTCCACCTACAGAAAGCCCAAAAGCGGGACCTATAAGTAAGGAAGTCGTGAAGAACAAATCAAGTGAGCCAAAAGAAACACGAGGGAGGCTTAGGAAGAAGACACTGAATGAATCTGTGGACGATACGTGTTCCAATAACCAATTGGCAGAACTGCAACCCATATACGACTCTCCAGCTGTCTGTATAAATGAGGCTGAGGTGCCTCCACCAACAGAAAGCTCGAAATCCGGACTTACTAGTAAAGAAACAATTGCGAAGAATGAATCGATACAACCAAAGAAGCCAAGAGGGAGACCCAAAAAGAAGGCCATAAATGATTTTTTGGATAATGTTGATGGTGACAATCAATTTGTCCAATCTACTGCTGTTCATTTCCAAGCAGATCATTGTCATTTGCTTTCTATTGAGGAGGACCATGGGAATGCAGATGATGTTATATCAGTTAACCATGTTAAAAAGCGTAAAGGTCTTAGCCAAGGAGAGTCTGCCTACAATTCAACTCTTACAACTTCTGCACAGAAGAAATTAAGTGCAGCAAGAGCTGGGAGCTGCACTGATGATGTGTTGCTTCCAATTTTGTTGCAAAATGAGGGCAGAGAATCTCCTATTACAAATCTTCAGAGTGATTGTGCTTCTGGAGAGGATCCTGTCGAATGTAATAATGTCTATAGCATTTCTATTCCAAAAGATGTCGCTTTGCCAAAGCTAGTGTTATCCCTAGCTCACAATGGGAAAGTTGCATGGGATGTAAAATGGAGGCCTTCTAGTGCATGTGATTCTGATTGTAAGCACCAAATGGGCTATCTTGCTGTATTGCTTGGAAACGGGTCTTTGGAAGTGTAAGATATCGCTGCCTCAGTTGCTTAGATAGATATTTATATTTGATGTTTTGTTTGAATTTTGCACATCTTCCTTTATTGCAAGTTTCCAGTTTTTGGTGTTTTAAGTTTCCTAAATTTTGTATGGTAAAAAATATATACATTTTGCGCCTTTTATTTATTTATTTATTATCCACTACCTGTAGCAGTTAAGTTGGTAGTGTTATCACAATCCTATCATGGAATGCAGGTGGGAGGTCCCGCTTCCTCGCACAATTGAAACTGTTTATTCATCTTTGCAAAGGGATGGTACTGATCCCCGCTTTGTGAAACTGAAGCCGGTTTTCAGATGCTCAAAGTTGAAATCTGGTGGCATACAGAGGTAATTAGGAAGCTTTTGCATTTTTCTGGTGGCATTAGTTTGATATTGTATGTTTGTATTTTTATCTTCCATTTTATTTTAATAGCATGTTTTCATGTGTTTTCTCTGTGAGTAGCACATGACTCATTGGCTATTATGATTAACATATTAAATCTTGAATGACAGTCAAGAAGAGGTATTCCATTCTATCACTGTTTCTGCGTTACAGAAAGACTACATTTAAGGTATAGATTTTAAGGTCGAATAGACTGTCTATGATGCTGGGGGAGGGGGAGGGGGAATGAGATATACACAACTCTCCAAAGGAGTGGTAAGTCGTGACTGATGCAGCTGTGCTTTGAGTCCCACATTGAATGTTTATTAGGTGTATCTGCAGTATATAAGTGAAATCCAGTAAACTCAAATGAAAGCCTTGTCTCTTAGGTGCCAATCACAACTTGTGTGAGTCCATCCCCATGACAGTGTAGCTGTAGCATCGCTGGGCTGGAATCTGGAGGATAAAAAAAAAAATCATTGTGAAAAGACATGTACTTAAACAGTTTCATAATAATCCTCAATCTTAGGTGATTCTCCCAGATGCCCCTGCACCGAGTTTTACTTAGTATAGATCTTTTCTGGTGACCACTATATTTCTTAACTTTGGTATGTTATTTTGTGAATTTCAGTAATTGCTGATTTAGTGTTTTCTGGTTTGTTGTACAGCATTCCTCTATCAGTGGAGTGGTCTGTTTTTCCTCCCCATGATGTCTTACTGGTTGGATGCCATGATGGAACGGTAAATTTGCATATAGAGTGAATTGGCTCTACGCATGCTGTTTTTGATATTATGCTGTTAATTTCTTTTCAAACTTGTGCCCCTTTTATCATTTCAATCCAATTTATTATCTAATTTGTTGCATTTTTTTATTACACCATATCAGAACATACTCACCAATTCTTTTTGTTACATTTAGGTTGCTTTGTGGAAATTCTCTGCCAGTGGTGTGTCTGAAGGTAATGGCAGTTGTCTGTTACTTCCACGATCTCAATGTGGAGCAAGATATTTTTGGCAGGAAATAGAATCATGTGGACAATATTTTCTACTTGATTACAGATACAAGGCCTTTGCTTCATTTTAGTGCAGATACAGCTCCTATAAGGTCAGTGGCCTGGGCCCCGGCAGAAAGGTAGGTGACTTCGAAGGAAGACTCTTTGATCCTTTTCTTTTCATTTAACACATACACCTTTTTGTGTGATTCAGTGATGGTGATGCTATAGCTCTCCTTTTTTTATATAAAAAAAAATTCACAATTTTTGTTTTGTTTTGCATATATATCTTTTTACACCAGCCATGATACATTTGGTGGTGAAGAGTAGCATGGTTATCCCTTCTTCATGAGTGCCATAATTTCCTTTTGTTGACCAATCTTTGGGCGTATTTGAGTACAATTACATATTCATTTTCACATGGAGCAAAGGTCCAACGAAATATTCCCCAAGATATTTCTATTGTTTCTCATCCTGCTGCATAGCAATACTCTGCTATCTAAAAATTTCAATCTTTGGGCTCCTCTGCAAAATTATTACCTCTATCTCAGCTCAGCTATATGGTATTTAAGTTATAAAGAAAGAAGAAAAGTGTTAGTGCTTTATTTTGTTTTTTCCATTTATAGTTTGGAGAATTTATACTATTTGAGCAACCCATTATATCAAACATCACTCCAATTTTAAGAATTTCATTAATGGGATCTAATTGATTGCTGTTAGAATGTTAGATTAAAGAGGCTTGTTGCCAAAATCCAGAAAATATTTCCTCTGGATGATGTCTTCTTGGAATGTAGTTTGCAGAAGATGCCTTCCAATTTCCATGAGTAAAACATTTTCCCCAAAACAAATGAATCATGGGTGTAATACAAATCTTGGATCCATATTTTCACTGGCCTCATGTTGTTGCTTAGGCATTGCATAACATAGACAAAGTTTGTTAGTAAGGGCATGATATTTTCTGCCAGTTTTTTTATTCTTCTCTTAACCATAATATTTTTATGTTAACTAATATACATATCATGCTTTTGTTTATGATATCAAGTGACTCAGAGAGTGCAAATATTATAGCCACGGCAGGACATGGAGGCTTAAAGTTTTGGGACATACGGTAAGTATAATTCCTTGTTCTTGTTTACCTTCTTCTATACATATCCTATCTTTCTAACATCTAATAAAATTTGTAGCAGTCAAGTTTAAGCTGTTTTATCATTGATGTATGTATGGACATCAGTAAATAGACTGTATTACACAATGTTGATAAGTTTAATTGAAAGTTCAACAAATTATTTCCTTTAACTAATGGCCATGATTTTCTTACACATTTTGTGTTGAAAGTAAAAATGAAGTTGCAATTTACTGCATCTGATCATTAGAAAGGATACCCTGTCATCATATTTGTTTATGCTCTCAGTGCAGCAAGTTCAAACAATTGCATGTGACCCATAATACTCATACATAGTTTTCTTCAGTATTTCCATGAAGGAATCTTTTGGAATTGAATATTTTTAGCAGAAGTAGATTCTGAATTTCTTATAGATAGCAAGAGCAAAAGGGAAGATAATCAATATTCCTGTTAATTTAGCAGTGACATGCTTTCCTTCCAAACTTATGAGCTATTGGTTACCCGTTGTTTGCAGTGATCCATATCGTCCGTTGTGGGACCTCCACCAAGTGCCAAAGATCATATATAGCATGGATTGGCATCCAGATCCAAGGTACTGTACCATCTTACTGGATTCTCAAGCCCTACATTCCTAGCACTGTTGCTTCTTTGTCTTACTGTTGAGATATTGTTTGTTTCAGATGTGTTATTTTATCCTTTGATGATGGAGCACTTAGATTTCTTAGCTTAGTGAAGTCTGCCTATGATGTCCCTGTGACAGGAGAATCTAGCAGCACTACAAAGCAACCGGGGTTTCACACTTACAATTATTCATCATTTGCTATTTGGAGTGTCCAAGTATCACGACATACAGGTATTGCCTTGACAACACTATTCCTGTCACATGTGACACGATTAACATCCTGTTTATAGAAATTTTCATACCGCTTTGTTTGTGATTATTCTTGAAACATTTACCTCCTAATCATGTTCAATTTTTATGTTAGGCATGGTTGCATATTGCAGTGAAGATGGAACTGTTGTCTGTTTCCCGGTAAACTGAATGTCTTTTTTTCTTTTATGTGTTACTTGAGAAATTTATACTCTACTTCACGATTTACTTTTACGTTCCTAAAGAGAGAGTTGCGATCTTCAGTACATGTGCCTTTTCAGTTTCTATTATCCCATAACTCCCGTTAATTCCTTTTCCTTCCTGCATGGATATATGGGTTGCAGAATAATGAATCAAGATATTTTTTATTTTATTTTGAGATATTGGAATATTGATTTTGCTAGTTAGTAGTTACATACTCTTGAGAGGGACATTGAAATGAAACTTAGATGCCCATGTCTGGTTGACGTTCGTTGGCCATTTTACATTCCCAAGAATCACTTCAAAGACTTCATTGTTTTAGGGTCCATAGAAGATGGGCTTACTGGTGTTGTACAATGACATGCAAATGCGATAGATAATGAAAATGTGGACCTTATCCAAGTTTTCCGTTCCTTGTATGTGTTTAATGTATCTGACTCCATTTTCTTCTATATTCAGCTTACACCCAAAGCAGTAGAGAAAGATCCTTCACGATATCGAGCCCCACGTTTTCTTTGTGGATCATTAACTGGGGACAAATCTGCTCTTATAATCAACACTCCTTTGCCAGATACTCCTTTACAACCGAAGAAGACACTCAATGAATCTGGGGATGCATTGAAGTCCATAGAAGGTCCGTCACCCAATCAGGCCAAAAGAAGTAATAGCAAGGCAAAAGGCCAAACTCCAGATCCGAACAATCAAACTCTCGGTGAGTTTTGGCTAAATCATTTCCTATTATTTTGGCCCCAAAGTATTTGTATCAGCAAACTCACAATCCTGTTTGCAGCCCTATGCTACGGAGATGATCCCAGTATTGAAGTTGGATACGAGGAAATGCCGGCATCTAACAGGAGCAAGAAAACACCGAAAGCTAAGAGTAAGAGAAGGCCAGAGGATGATCAAGCATTGGTTTGCCAAGACGAAGGGCCGGCAAATGAACCGAGGGAAGAAGATTCAACGCCGGAAGCTGGGAAGGAATTTGACGTCTTCCCTCCAAAAGCCGTTGCAATGCATAGAGTGAGATGGAATTTGAACAAGGGCAGTGAGAGATGGTTGTGCTATGGAGGAGCTGCTGGAATTGTAAGGTGTCAAGAGATTGCCATAACTAATGTTGATAAGAAATTGATTCTCAAGAAATGAATTGTAAGCCCATTTTGATTTCCATCCATTTAAATCTTCATGTGAAAAACATTGTCTTCTGTAGAATGTAACATGTAATATAACAGTTTAATTGTATAATCTCAGCCACAACCCCTGGGGCAAGTGGATAATGGTGTTTGACCCTCTCGAGTTCTAGTCTCTCCTCAAGTGTTGTTATTTACGTGAATTATTTCAAGCCTACTCGAGGGGCAAAGAGCAAATATTAGCTCCCATACTCTCCGTTATATATATTTTAAGAATTTATCTAACTTGTGCAACGCATAAATATAAAAAATATACTCCCTCTGTCCTAAAATGAGTGTCTTGTTTGTCTAAATTTTTTGTCCTAAAATGAGTGTCATATTTCTATTTTTAGATTATTATATTATTATTTTTTTTATATTACTCTTATCACTTATGCACGTGACCATATTTGTACATGAGGTTTAGGAGGGAAATTGATGGTTAATCAATAAATTTATCTGACTTAACCGTCACATCAATATTCTTTTATAGAAAAATTTGTCACTAAAGTCCAATTTAATGACGTCAAAACAGATCATACCAATCCTAATCAAAGTAACTTGGTTCAAAGCCAAATTAGAACAATATATATAATTTGTCAAATTAAGCATAAATTTGATACAAAATAAATAGTTGGGATACCAAAATTGAACCTTTTCCCTTTGTATTATAACTAGTTTTTTATCCGGCGTTGCTCGATTATTTGTTTTAATTTACATTAGTGTTGCCTGATTTAATAATTAATTCTCTCGGTAATCAATTTTCAACA
>JAYMTA010004354.1:0-12753 GCA_036897625.1 Pelargonium cotyledonis | reverse complement strand
CCCCCGTCCTCCCCCCTCGCGCCGCCGATGCCAACCCCGGCCGCTGCCTCGGCCGCTGCGGCTCCGGTCCCAACCTCGCCCTCCTCCCCGACGGCGTCGTCATCGCTCACTGCGGCACCGCCGCTCGTGCCGCCGAGACTGTCGCCGCTTTCTGCGGCGGAAATGACCCCGACGATGCTCGGAGGAGCTTGGACGCTCTCGCGTTGAAGAAGAGAGCAGAGAATGAATTGGAAAAGGACAATTTCTCTGAGGCTGAGCTCTTGCTTTCTCAGGTTCTGTTCCTCAACTCTGATCTCACCAAAATGAGCTCGATGACACAGAATTTGGTTGTTTTTTTGTTTAATTTCCAGTTTGAATTGAGTGATCATTAACTTTTTGGTTTGTATTTGAATTGTTAATATGAAATTTAGGATGATTGTAGTGTGGTTTTAGTTTCGTTGTGATGATAGAAATTTAGCTCTTCCTCTGAACTTCGAGTGATCAATGATTCCAAGAAACATAAGCTGCTCGCAATTATAGATGTTTCTGTGTTCGTAAATGTTGGTTGTAATGTGATCATGATATTGAAGTCCATGAGAAGCCACAATCAAGCTCATAAGCTGAGTTCAATCATTTATATCTCTGTCGCAGTGAAAACGAAAACTTGAAACATGCTTCTATAGTGAACTCCTTAAGGAAGTGAAAGGATCTAATGCAACTTTTGGATTAGAGTGTTTGTTTAGGAATGAGAACGGAATTTTTCATGTTTGAATTATGATTCTTTAGTCATGAAAATGGCTTTGGAAAGATAATCTTATTCTCTTGATTCTCATTTCTATATTAGAATTTTTAATCCAAAGGCTACCTAATTGTGTATTAGTGAGAAGCGTGTTAGTTGACATCTTTAATCGCATAGGAATCGAAAATGTATCAACTATGGCAGAGATATTGTTCAATTAGCAACATGTGCTAGTTTTCAATGACAAGATTGTGAGAACCTTCGTCATTTTAGAGATTGTGGGTCGTTTAAACTTTATCGATAAAAACATTTGTTTAAATTTTCATTTGACTTCTCTTTATAAGTGATGTTTTAGGTGTAATTTCTCAAACACAACCCTGCTCTTTTGTATACATTGCAGGAGTATTTTGATCTTGAGTAACATAAATTTTCTGTTAATAATATAATTTTCATTTTAAAGTTGCTAGTTTTTTCACACAATTTGGTTGTTGGGTTATGTCCTTTAGAGGGAGATGTAAGAGATCATTAATGAAGCCATTGTTTCTCTATGTGCAGGCAATAGATTTAAAACCATTCGGTGGTATCCATATCTTATATAAAGACAGGTTTGTTCGACAGCAAAAGTCATTCGGATATGCATCTGCAATTGTCATTGTCATATATTCTGTAAAGTAGAATATCCCTACTCTGCCGTCTAACGGGGAGTAGATTTTTGAGACATTTTCTTCAATTTCAGATCTATCGCGAGGTCGGCAGCAGGTAACTATACTGGGGCTCTTGAAGATGCCAGAGAAGCTTTAGCATTAGCTCCTCGGTTTACAAAGGTAAATAAGATTGCTCTCTTAACATTAACAAAAGGAAGAGAGAACTAGGCGGTGATTCTGAGTAACTGCCAGTACATAGTTCATTAGCCTCACTGATAGATCTAAACCTTGTTGAATCATGAATTATGCCCTGTTCTTATTCTCACAAAATCATGGCTTTTCAGGGTTATATTTGCGAAGGTGATGCTTTGTTGGCGATGGATGAATTTGATGAAGCTGAGAAGTCATATTCAACGTGCTTACAAATTGACCCATCAATTCGTCGTTCAAAATCGTTCAAGGTTTTCATTCAATTTCTATAGTTTCAGATGTTAATTAGTAGACTGTCTATGTCCGGTTGGAGGAGGTCCATTTCAAAGTCTGGTTCGAATGTTTACAATTTGATCGGCTGAGCATGAATTGGGTTTATTCCCAGTTATTAGTAGTGTTACCACTTACCACCCTATTTCATGAGTTCATGAACATATTGCTAGCTGAATGTTTGCAATTTGAACGGATGATTGTGAATCAGGTTACTTTTCTGTTTTTTCTAATTACTTGCTCAAAGAGTTAATATCATTTGTTACTCCTTTTCGATAGGCTCGGGTTGCTAAACTTCAAGAGAAACTAACTGCAGCAAGTACACATTAGATCAGCAATACCATTGAAGAGGCATATTCTTTGAGGACTGAGTTGAGATGTTTCTGCTATTTTCAGGTTTGATTCAATCCAATAATATTTCAACTTGCTTTTAATTATTTCAATGCAACTATGTTGAAGATGAAATCATCAATTCTCTATGCAAATTTAATGCACTAAACTCTATACGTCCCAAAATGAGTGTCCACTTTCCCATTTCCATAAAAATTATGGATATAAGTTAGTTAAGATTAAAAAGTTTCCATTACACCCCCATGCACTTTTTGAGAAAAACTAAAGAGACGTTAGTTAATGTTGTGCATTTCCTCTTGTATCCCCATGGACATCCTTTGTAACACATTCAAAGGATGTAAACTAACTTATTATAAGGATAGTATGAGTAATTCATGTAACTAATTTTATAGGAAAGAAAGATGACACTTATTTTGAGACAAAAATGCAACAATCATTCTGTGAGAGAGGGAGTCACGAACTTGAATATATCTAATTAATTGATCTTAGAGATATTGTTGTTAATTATATCATGCAACCTAACTAACTAGGACACTCATTTTGGGACAATCTTTATAAGAGAAAGTTGACACTCATTTTAGGAAAGAGGAAGTATGATTTTATGTCCAGTGAGCTCTACAACATTTTATTCTATCTTATTTTGCTTCCCGCGCATTCATTTTGTACATGGCACGTCTATTCTTTTAGCTTGTTTACTCAGATCTCACTGGAAATGTTGCATTATTACCCAACTGTAATCTAACCTGAGCTTATTTTCAGGAGAATTTGTCCAAGAGTTAAGTATAGCAATAGAAGAGACCTAGCTGATTGATTTTGTCTCGTCATTTGATAAAAACGCAGCGCGTATCATACCATACACGAAGATCATGACCAAAAGACCCGAAGTAGAGTCGCGAAAGTGTATTAGCAACGGAATGCAAAGGCAATCCGGTGAGTTCCACTACCTTTTCATGTCCAATCTTTACGCCATAACTGATTGAACATCATATTGATTTTCACGTAAACCTAATCGATTAAGGAAGTACATTTAGGGTAAACTTTTGGCCATTTTCACAGTGATCATCAACTCCACATAGGTACCATATTTGGCCAGCCTCTGATAACACCACAGAGTCATTGCCACTAGAAAACAGCTTCTTTGTGTATGGCTCATCCTTTATGCATTGTTGGTATGCTTCGCTTGAGTTCACTTGCATCACATTGTGCAACTCTTTTTCGTAAGTGAATACTGTAAAACAAATTATAATAATCGTTATTGCTCAATGAAGAAATAAGAATCAAGAATGTATATAATCATTGATAGCATGTCAAAAAACTTTTATTGGTTTTGACAACTTGCCTACGTTAGAGCTGACGGTTAGGAAAACAAAGGTAAAAACTAGCTCTGATAAAAATAACCGAGCAAATGATGCATAAGTATTTTATTCGTGCAACAAAAAAATACCCTAAAAAACAAGAATGTGAAACATGAATTTAACAAACATACCGTTTGCATCACAAAAGATGGAATGAGAATGAGAATCAAGAATGATAACGTGAATGCGATTATCATGTATGAGTCATTTTCAGACATGAACGTTGAGGATCTCATTCCCGTTCCAATTCTTGATTTTCATTCCCAAACAAACTTTTTAATCCAAACGCTGCGTAAATGTTCATTACCTAAGATATCACCAACATGAAAGTCTTTGCCCTGAGCCCAATTGGTGGAATCAGTGAAGAGAGACCAGCCATAGGCATCTCCTACCATGTGAGTTGCTGCACTTACACTTAGCATGTAATTTTGGGAGGTGCATGCAGCAAGAAATAGGTAAAAAATTGTTAGAACCATGGTGAAGAAAAAAATAGAAATGTAGATTTGAAAACCAATATTGTTGAATGTTGATCTTCTTGTTGATGGGTTTAAATTTGAATTGTAGATGCAAAAAAATGTAGAAAGTGTTGGTTTAAGAGAAACATTATTGTTGTGCGGTGTGGGTTGGGAAGCTCACAATGTTGTGGTGTTGCTTTGATTTATGTTAGGTAATAGGACTATTTGATACGGCTGAAACAAAGTCATTACGCATTTAAATTGGATTTTGGTGGACATTTTGTGTTTACAAATTCATTATAACGGATATGAATGTTGATATGGAACCCGTAATAGATGATGCAATTTGATTTCCACGTCATTTTTTCAAGTTTAGGATGAAGAGATCTAGTCTGAGCCTAACCCGAAAGAGAATTGGTTGCTGGTCGCAAGTCAAGTCAAGTTTTACATGTAAATGTGTGGGTTCATACAAACTTGCTCGATAGGTTCATAATTTCTTCAAAATAATTTCAGACCAACCCAAATATTGGAAGGTTACAATTTATGTAACCTAAACCCGCAAAAATAGGTTTGGTTCCAGGTTTTCAACCCGCAATTTCTTCAAGATAAATTCAACCCAACAAAAAAATAATTGGTAACATTTTATGCACCTAGAACCCAAACAAATGCGGGTTCCGTTTTGTATGTTCACAAATTCAAGTCCAAATCGTCAGCTCTGACACGCACTGCATTCCACATCCTTTCATATCGAGTTCAAATTACTCTTTCAACCCGAGACTCAAATTGTCAAACTCACTCATGCTATGGTCAGAAATCAAAACCCAAATGCCAAAAGAATTTAAGAAATATGAGTTGGTTTATAGCTCCAAACTTTATATTGCCCCCACAAACCTTGTTTATAGACTGTATATAAGGGCACAAAAGAGAAAGTACATACATCTTTTCTCTTCCAATACCAACTTTAAATATGATTTTGCCCTAAGTTAAAGTTCATTGAAAGATAAGCTCCCAACAACATTATCATCTCAAGTTTTAGAAATGCCACATTGAAACAAGTCCATGTACTTCACTTTTCCCCACCAATTTTCCACTTTCTTCCCATTTTTGCCCTCCACAGTCTCATCATTTTCATCTTTCTTCACCCTCTCCTCCTTTCCCATGAAGCAACATTGCAACCCAACATTCATCTTCTTCCTCAAAATCTTCATCTTCATGTCGGTTTTCGGGTTCTTCCCCTCGTGATCCTTCCTCGTGAGGAGCTCGTAGTACTCTTGATTCCTCTTCTCCAACCCGTAGATTTGCCCTTCGAGGTCCTCGATCTTTCGGCTCAGCATGAACACCCTATGATCCTCCCTCAACTTCAGCATACACCTCGTGAGCTCGCCGGCTCTCCTCTGCATGAATATGGACTCGGACGCTAGCCCCTTGTTCTCTTCCACCAATGTGTTCACTCGGAATCCTAGCCTCGCGTTCTCGTTGAGCAATATCAGCCTCTCGGACTCCAAAACCTCGAGCAGGCTCTTTTGTAGCTCGATCTTCCTCGAGGACTCGCTGCATTGGCGCTCCGTGAAGGTTACTTCTTCGGTCAATATGTCGTACTCAACGTTCCTGATCACGAGCTCAGCGACGAGGCTGTCAACGTTTAACAACACAGGGTCATTCAGTGGAGGCTGCTGGAAGGACAGAGAGCTCTCCGCGTCTGACTCAATCAGCGCGCTCCCACGATCCACTTCTTGGTCGGAGAAGTACTCATCTATCGAAGGAATTTGCGAGGATTGCTGCTTTTGGTGCTGATTGCATTTGGCGAGAGCTTGAACATAGCGATCTGATAAAGTAACGTAGCCGTTGTACAAGTCTTGAAGCAATTCCAGTAGCTGAGGTCGGTTCTTGTAGTAAGACTCAGCTCGTTCTGCGAATGTATCGCCCTTTTCGCTTTCTTCGGGTTTGTTCAGTGCCAATGTCTTCATCCTCTCCTCCAGCTCTGACATTGCACATCAAAATATGCATCACAAATCGGCAAAAATATGTAAATATAGTCTAAACAAAAGTAGATGAATCATACATAAACATCAGAAAATGCTAGGATAGGTAAAGAATGTGCAACTAAAAATGTGATACAAAACTGTGCAATGACCCACAAAACACCAGTTTTCAGCACAGGAAATTGGAAGTGAAGGAGCTGAGACAATCCATGACCTTAGAGGATTGTGAATTGTGATGAAGAAACTAATTGAAGCAAACTAAAAATGTGATACAAAACTGTGTAATGAACCACAAAAAGTCAATAACCAATTTTCCTACCATGTTTGGTTCATTCCCATGTAAATGTAAAGCAATAATCAAGTATATAAACATGGAGGATTTGGGGAGTGAAGAAGCTGAGACAATCCATGACCATGGAAGACTGAGAACAAGGATACAGAAACTAACTGGAAACATAGTATTTGAAACTAAAAATGTGATACCCAACTGTGCAATGAACCACAAAACCTCACTTTTCTCCCAAGTTTTGTTCTGTGTAATGAACCACAAAACCCCATTTTCCTCCCATGTTTGTTCATTCTCATGTATATGTAAAGCAATAATCATAAATAGAAATATGGATGATTTTGGGAGTGAAGAAGCTGAGACAATCCATGACCATGGAGAATTGCACATTGAGACAAAGAAACTCACTACAAATGTGACAAAAATTTGTGCAATAAACCACAAAAAACTCATTTGTCTCCCATACTCAGTTGTACAAAACCCCCATTTTCTACCATGTTTTGTCCATTCTCATGTATGTGTAATGCAAAAACAAAGAACAGAAGCACACATACCAGGAAGAGGTATGGGAAGATACTGAAAGATTTTGGGAGTGAAGGAACTGAGACAATCCATGATAGTCATAAAGAAACTAGATAGAAGTAAAAGAAGCCAGAATCATTTATACATTAGAACAAGGCATGTGGTTGGGGGGTTTCCGGTTCAAATTTTGAAAATTTAAACAAAAGAAAGAGACATTGAAAGGGAAAGAAGAGAGGAAAGGGAACAAAATAGTCACAAAATTGGGAAGCTAACAGCTTTGCTACATCAACTTTTGGTGTCAAATAGGGGCATTGGAATAATATTTCAGGGGTAAAACAGTAAAAGTGGAGAAAGGGACATTTCATGAATTTGTGATATATGGGCAAAGCTAGTTTCAGAAGGTAGCAGAAGAAGCAGTCAAGTTCCTACGCGCTGGAGTAATGGTGTAGGTCTCACACTTGCCTACCCACCAACCAACCAGTAGTTATTTACAGATAAATTATTGGCTTACAGTAAGTAAACATCCCGAGTTGAGATGGTAATTCGGGTTTCGGACGGAAGTTATCAGGATAAGTTGAAAAGGCCTAACGCAATCCCAACTTGAAAGAGTTTTTGGTTTGTTCGGATTTCATACTGTGTGTCGGTTCAGGTTTTTCATATACAATATACGGGTTTGTCTTACCCGGAAATTGTTCGTGTCCATCACTCCATCTTATGTGCTCCAAACCTGCAAATATGCAGATCGGGTCTCAGTTGTCCGTGGACCAGAGTCTAGCTCTAACATTAGGGTATTTGAGGAAAACTAAGTGGTTGTAAGTCCACAAGCGCGTAACTAATTAAGAAGAATTGTAATATACTTTCCGTCACAGAATGATTGTATTTTTTTATGCTTTATGTGTCGTGTTTGTGTCGTGCTGAAGGTTAATAAACGTGTGTGCATATTATAAAAGCTCTAACACAGTAACTAAAAGTATTAAATTCTCCAATGCGAGCATGATTAGATCTAATTTCGTGTAGTTGTTTAGAATAGATGCGTGTGGGTTTCTACTTATATGATATAGCAAAACTGATGGCTATGGATGATTGTTTTGTACTTTTACACCATTTTTTACAGTCTATATTGATACGATATGATTTGAGTTTTGGTAGGTGCTACTCCTAGCTAGCTCACAAGCATGTAACCAAAAATTCATATTTGACCCAGAAAAAACTGAAAGATGTGACATGCACGTGACCAGTAATACAGAAAATATTGATATGTAATTCTCTATCGGTACATGTGTCCCATTATAAGGCTCCTAACTTGTCAATTTTACAAGAGTGCCTTCAAACTTTAAATTCAAATGCAAGTTCAAGCCTTCAAGGATCAAATTTCATACTATTTTTTTCCCTAAGCAATAATACAAAATCATTCACAGCTAGACATGACAATGTCAAGCAAGCTAACATCTGATAAAAACAAAAAAAAAATGGGATGTGATTTGTCAAGCTCATTGATTGTCACTTCCAAGAAAATAGTAATAGACTGTATATATATAGTGTAAATGAATCAAGTGTCAATGAAGAAGCAAACAAGTCATTGGTTTGGAACTGTGTAGCTTACCAGCAAGAGTAGCCAGAAGCCAAGGTCTGGTGTTTCTGTTGCTGAAGCTCAAGCTCAAGCTTCTTCTTCCACTTGAAGCTTTCTCCATCTTTTTCTCCCAATAATACCCTTTTGTTTGAAGCTCAGTGATCAGTACAGTGTCTCCTTCTGTTCAATTCAATAGCAACCAAGCATCAAACACAAAAACCCACATCATCATCATCATTACCTTTGAAATTCAACATGCAAACAAACAAGAAAACAGGAGCAATAAATAGAGACATTGTTTGCTTCTTCTTTGTATATTTATATATATTTCCAAATTCACTTTGACTGTATCATCTCAATGGATCCAAACCATATCTTTTAGATGCACATTAATATTTTAGACAATTATTGGTAGCTGTTAAGACATTTATTGGTGTAAAAATCAAACTTGAAAATAAGACAATTATGTATTCATTACAATTATAATCAAACTTTTATAAATGCAATTGTGTAACTACGCAATACTGAATTTTGTGAATTGGCTTACGTTTATAGCATGTTCTTTTACTATTGATGTTTGTTCTAATGTAATCCTTAAACAATCAATATTGTTCCAAATTAGCCAAATTCATACCGGTGCCATTAGATTAGGCTGACGTCGACCACGCAACACTTAAGTTATTTAAATTTACAAATGAAACCAATTTATAACAAAATTGTATAATTGAGTATCGTGATTGTCTTGCTAAGATCGATCACTTAATTATTCAATTTTGTTTTACAATAGTCTTATAAATTTAACTAACTTAAACACAAGTAGTTGCCACATCAATTTAATTTGACGACTTCGTTATGAATATGACAAACTCAATACAAAAATTAAATCGTATACCAAAATGAAAGTTGAAAGCACCAAAATAAACAGCTACACAAGTTTGAAATAGCTATTCAGAAAATAAAATTACAAACATTGCATTGATAGTGATGATGAAAATGGAAGCAATTCAAAGACGGCCGTACAAGTACAACGTTCAATTTAATTCTTGTGCTTGTAAGGAAAGAGAATAGAAGAAACAGCAGCACAGAGTATTAAAGAAAGTAGACACAAATGGCGCAGATCTCAATGAGATGAAAGAAAATAATTGCCAGAAAGTTTGAGAGAAAGGCATTTATATTTGAAATGTACCAAAATCCATATGTTTATTTTAGTAAAAATCTGAATTGAAATTAACTTAAATTCTGTTTGGACGCTGAGAAAATGCACAAAGGAAAATAATAAACAAGCAAAGTGTGCTCATAATTATTCATGAGTTGAACTAAACCAAATCTATATGTTTATTTTTAGTAAAAATATGAAATATATTCAGCTTAAAACATAGATAGTTGAACTTAAAGAAAGAAAACAAAAACTATACAGTGTGATCACTCATCACATTCATTCAAATCTAAACACTATTTGGATACTAAGAAAATACAAAAAGAAAAATAAGTTCTGTAATATATTCAGTTTAAAAAAGAGATAGTTGAACTTAAGTTCTGTTTCGATGCTGAGAAAATGCAAAAAGGAAAACAACGAACAATCAAAAAAAAAAAAAAAACTTGAAAACATATAGTGATCACAAACATAGATAATTGAAACTAAATCCTGTTTGGATACTGAGAAAACACACGAAGAAAAATAACCATCAAAGCACACACACAAATAATACTGTTACAGTATTCGGTGAATTCTTTAATATAAAAAAATCTGAAGTACATTCAGCTTGAAACAGAGATAACCGAACCTAAATTGCGAGAATGAACATAACAAACAACAAAGCTAAAAAAAAAAAAACACTTCAAACAATATTGCGATATAACCGAACCTAAATAAGTGAATCCTGTTTGGATGCTGAGAAAATCCACGTAGAAAAACAGCAATAAACAGAAACACTGATTATCACAATCATTCCACACAACATTACGCATACATTGTTCTTCACGAATTCAGATTTCAGTTTTCTATCTCAATCAGCAAACAAAAGCAACTAAGAATCAAATCAACGACAACAAAAATTTGAATAACACTCTCATTCTTAGTTCTTACCAATGAGTGATCACTGATCAGTGCTCGTCTCTGTGACTCTGTCTCTCTCAATCGATCGGAGTAGCAACGGCGGCGAAAGTGCAGCGGCGGTAGCTACCGGCGGCGAAGTAGGACGGTGAAGAATCGGTAGAGCAATTCAGATTCTGATTTTCTACTTGAAATAGAGAGAAGAGAGCGTAGCGGTGAAGAGATACGATACGATACGATACGATACAGTGAGAGTACAGAGAACTGAAGAAGAAAACGGAACGGAACGGAGAGAGAAATATCGCGAAAAATCGCGGGAAATCCGGTACGGGTAATTCAGTTCACCTGTAATGGATTTTCATTACCAACACGTATATAATTAAGGAGTATTTTCAATTTATTTCTTATTTACCATTATTTATTGGTCAACTTTTAAATAATTAAAAAATTAATATTGATTAGTCAACTTTGTGTCTTGTGCATGTATTTTTTTTGGTAGAGCAATGTATATGTCTTAAATGTGATTTTAAAAAAATTATTGTACAAAATAAAGTGTCAATTAATGAGACGTGGAATCTCGAATATTTCATTAATGACTTGTTTGAATTACCATACGCCAAAATATGTTTTATTAATTGGATGATCTGCATCTAATTTGTATTGAAAGAGTTGTGGTATTATATACGTCAGGTTGTTATTCATTAAAACTTAATTTTAAACTACGAAAATAAAAAATATGTGCTTGTCGTGTAAATTGTGACATTACTATGTACATGAAATTGTGTACAAAATTTGAAATATTTATTTGTAGATTTACATACATTTATCAATTTGAAAATAGGTAAACTTGGATTTGTTGATTATTATCGGTGAACTTTTGTCTATTTCACGGTGTTAAATTAAATTTTAAGAGTTAGACAATGCTAAATTTATAAACATTGATAGATGAACTTGTATATGTTTATTGATGAAAAATAAAGCATGTACCAAATGTACCTGAAACATTTTCCTTTTCAATTTCTTCTTATATCAAATTGTCAAATTTAATTATTCTAATATTATATTGCACATTAATTGCTATAAAGAAAAAGAATTACACTTTGTCCAAAGGACTATGTACCTATTTAATCAATTTGGCTGCCTAATTTGTAGTTGAAGTAAAATAATAATGCATGCAAGAGAAACAATGTAACTATTAATGAATTGGAAAAGTTGGTTTAGCAATTTCCAATTATTTGGCCCATCACAATTATTCTAAAGGAATTTGTTTAAGTTTTTACCAAACAAAAAATACATATGATTTGGTAAATTGACTAATCATATAGTTATTGTTATTGGGTTATTATGCATTGACATTTATCTGATTAAGAGTAATGTCGATATTGTACGAAAACATTTGTACAAAATGATGCATTAATAATTGAGACAGAACACATCAAATATTTTATTAATGACTTGGTCAAATCATAATACATCACGTGCATAGCATGTCTTATAAACCAGACGTTCTGTGTCAAAATTTTATTGAGGAATTTGAAATATCATATTTTATATCATGATGTTATCTGTTAAATATAATTTTAAAGTACAAAAATGTAAAATATGTATTTACCACATTGGTTGACACATCACGGTGTAAAAAAAATGTCTACAAAATTTTAGATGAGTAGCATTTTACATTAATTATTTGCATAAAAATTAAAGGGCCCTTTCATGGATCATTTAGAATGGCATGTAGATCATATTGGGCTTAGTCTTGGACACCATTTTTTCTTATGTGCAACTGTATATGTTCTCTAATTAATGAAATCAATTTTCTTGCACGTATATTAATTCAATAAATGAGAAAAGGAAAAAAAATTGAAGGTTCTTTTAATTTTAGGGTAAATTAGTTTTGTCTCCTCTGAACTCAAATTTTTTTTAGATTTACCGCATGGACTCAAACTTATGTGATTTAAGCCCTTAATGTTTATGTTTTTGTGATTCTCACCCAGTCGACCTGCTATTGTAGGTTACTTTTTGTTACATCATCACTCTATGGACTAAATCTAAAAAATATTTGAGTCCAAGAGCTAAATCCAAAAAAAATCAAATGAGACTCAAAATTGATGAATGTATATAATATACATAAAAATCTTTTTTCTTTTCAAACAATAAAATTTGATTTTTGTTTTTATGAATTTTTCCACAAATACACGAAGAAATGCTACGATCAGATTTTACTCCGTTAATTTTGGTTAGCATGAAGAACAATGGCAATGGGTTATCAATTGTGGTGTGCCATTTCTTTTCGAAGCTGGTGAAATTGATTTATGTCCAGGAACAAATGGTCAACAC
>JAYMTA010004353.1:0-12755 GCA_036897625.1 Pelargonium cotyledonis | reverse complement strand
GAAGCGGGGCGGACTGGAGATGGCGGCGACAGATCTCGCCGAGGGAGCATGGGGAAAGAAAAGCTGGCGATTGGTGTGGCGTTTCCTGACTCAGGCGGCAATCAACTTTGATGCGATAAGGCATATGATGGCCTCAACGTGGAAAGCTGCAGCCAATATGAGGACGATGGAAGTGGTGGACGATAGGCTCGAGTATAAGGAACAGAGGTTCATTTTTTAACTTTACCATGATTCGGATGTGAAATGAATCATTGAATGAGGCCCATGGCACTTCAATTACCATACTTTTGTTTGCAAAGTATTGAAGCCTGGTGAGACAGCGGCGAAAGTGGATCTGTTCGACATAAGCATCTGGGTCCAACTACATGACCTACCCGAAGGCTTCAGGACGGAGAGAGTATGTAGGGCAGTTGGGGATTATATCGGGAAATATGTGAAAATGGATCCGTTCAATTTTACAAGGAATCGTACGTCTTATATCAGGATCCGGGTGGTGATGGATGTCAGGATATCGATCAAAAGGAGGTGAAGGGTGAAGGTTTCGGGAGGTACTTGGTTTTGGATTAACTTTAAATACGAGAAGCTACCTTATTTTTGCTTCTACTGTGGGATAATGGGGCACGCGGACCCCTAATGCCAGGAACTGATAAATATATCCGGAGGTTGGTTCTAAGAAGGCGTATGGACTATGGCTAAGGGCACCAACCAAGAAGCCAGGAAGGAACATCGGGACTCGATGGTTGCTAGGGGAGGAGGAGAGGGAGGACAGCAACAACCCTATGGAGGTGGGACCGGTGGTCATCGAGGAACGGGTGGGTTTGCAGGAAATGGAAAAGGGGAAGACGATGCTGGATGGGAAGCGACGTCGGGTCGTAAACGGGGTTGAGGCGAGAGGAAAAGAGAATGACCAAGCAAGCCAATCTGAGTAGGCTCTCTTAGCCGAATGAGGATGAGGAGTGCCGGCGGAAGTGGGGTGGGTTTCTCGCTGCTGGAGTGTGGTAGGACAATGAAGACTGCCCTTGCCTTGTCGGGTCTCAGAATAGGACCCAGGATGCCCGAATGGATTTTGCTTAGGTGGGTTTCATTGTTTTTCGGGAGTTTTATGTTTCAGTTTAAGGTTTTATTAGGTTCTGTTAGAGAGGTCTTGTTAACCTCCCAAGTAGCAGGAATCAGCGATGTTTGTGCCTGGGTTTGTCTAGGCTATTTCATCCTTGTCTGGTTCGGGTTATGAATTATGTTTCCAACAATATTTGTATTCCGTTTTGCGTTTTAATAAAATAGTAGGTTTCCTTTAAAAAATTAAATAAATAAGTTTAACCACCACATGTCGATCAATTAGTAGGAAGTTGTTCCAATATGACTCAGGTCTTAAGTTCAAAAATTTTAAAAATATATGAAATTTCAATATCATATGGAAAAATGTAATAATTAAACCAATGAAATCAAAACTATCATGTTATAAGTGTTCTTTATACATATTTTAAGAATATGGTTATGCATGAACTATCAATATATATCCATTGTGTTTGTAACAACACAAGATCACAACTATACGAAAAAAATGTCTACAACTAACCCTTTTTCTTCTTCTTAATTTGTCTCAAAATATATACCGTTTTGAGAACGAACGAGTAATTTCATAAAATACTAACAGAGTTTTCACAAGAGGCCCAAAGCTCATGCAAGTATGGCTGTGCAAAACCTACCCGCAATCCGCCAACCCGCCCATATGACATGTAATCCTCCCGTAAGCCAACCCGCCCACACAACCCATACAGATGAGCGGCCCATAATTGCCCAAACCGCTTGGGCTTTGGGAGGCCCACGATTCCCTTTTCCTCACCCCCCGGCCCGACCCGCCCACCCATAAAAACCCTAATATCCTACCACTATAAATAATCACTACTCTCATCTCTGCTTTCTCCTCTCCACTCAAATATACCTCCTCTCTCCTCTCATTCATTCTGATTTCTCTCTGGTCTCCATGTCTTCTCCTGTTTTTATTTTTCTTAAGATGAAGTGAATCAACCATTTAGCTTTTCATCTTATACAAATACAACCATCTCTGGTCCTCTCCTCCTTTATGATTATTTTGTGAAGTTTTTTTTACTATGTTTAGTTTCTTACATATCTGAATGTTAAATCTGGACTTCTCATTTTTATAAGTTTATTCTACTCGATTTGAACATGTTTGGTTCGATTTTTAGATTTGAGCCTCTTAAATTTTTAGATTTCGAGTTTAGATCTCATGAGAGTGAAGAACAAGAAGAAGTAATTTGAAAATTCATTGCAAATCTAAAATTTTCTACGTATTATAATACACTTTTTGTAATGATTTTAGTTAGTTCTTGATTATTCTTGATGATACAACCTGCAATATCATAAAGAAATATAAAAAATATATTTTCTTTTGTTGGATCTCTAATCATGAACTGGACCAAATAAGCAAATACAACATAATTGGGCGGTTTACAGTCAACCCATAAACCCGCCCGCAACCCGTAAACACACAAACTGTAAAAATATAAAAATCAGGAGCGGCCAACGGGTTTAGAAAATGCCAACCCGCTAGGGGCGGTTTTGGGTTGAAATTTGGGCTGGTATGCAGACCCCTACATGCAATAAGTGTTTCATTTCAATCAGCTATAGTACTAGTAGAGCTTATTTGCACCAATTTACTTCACATCATCAACCTTATCTCTTCTTTTTTTTTCCTCTCAAGATGTTGACATGATATCTCATTATATTTCAAATAAAGTTACCAAACAAGCACTTAAACTGAAGCTCATAGTTTCCGAATAGAATTTATTCAATTTGGTTAACTTTCGAGTAAGATTTATTTTATAGAATCGTGAGTTAAATCAATTCCGATTGAACATATTCGAACAAATTAAAAATTGAAATAGATTTGAACATTCATAATTTAAACTCGAGCTATCCAAACCCGAACTCAAATTCAAATCCAAACAAATACAATCCGAGCAGTGGTGCTCAACTTAGTATTAGAGGACCTCTTCGGCCACAACAAGAAACTTAAAATACAATTTTTTTTGAGGAAGAAACTTAAAATACATTTTGTTGGGCTAAAAGTTTATAACTATATATATAGTATTTTTTTAATTTATCTAAAACTTATGTATAAATTATTATTTTTGGTCCGAAATTATGAATTTTTAAATATAGTAACTTGCTAGTAATAATAAAAAAAAAAAAAAAATCATATTTACCTGATTATTTCGATTTAGCTGTTCTGAGACCACCCAAACCCTCACCCTTTTCTCTTCCCAGACCTCTCTCTCTCTCTCTCTCTCGCTGCGAACAAACAAAAGCTTCCTACAAATACACAACAGTTCTTCGAAACCAAACCCTAGCTACTCTCTCTCTCTCTCTCTCTCCACAGCTCCGAAGATCTCCATTTCCGCTCACTCCAATCACTTCGTGTTTTCTCTCCGATCTCATCTCCGTTTCAGCTTCGCTCACTCTATCAATCTCTCCGATGGCCGACAGCAAGCTCGATTTACCTGACGATCTCCTCTCCCCCAAGCCATCCGATCGCCCTTGGACCCCCAAAGGTATTGCTCACTCTCACGATTTCGTATCTGAGTGTTTCGTGGAAATTTTTTTGTTCGATTGAATTGGTTTTGTTTTGGTGTGTGGATTTGAGGATTTGGTTGTTGTGGCGCCAATGTGAGATTGGTGGATTGTTGATCTGGAGTGTTTGAGTTTGAGGTCTTGTGTGTGTGTTTTTTTAGGTCAACATCGATTTGTTTTTTCAATTTAGGGTTTGAGCTCTGCGGGAGGTGGATTTTTGCTTGTTATCTGTGGAAACATCAGATCTAGAGGTTTTGATGTTTCGTTTTTCTTGTTTGCGTCGGTTAGTTGATGAGAAATGGATTTTTTGAAATCTCGCCAGCTCGAATTCGTTTTGATTTTGACTTCGTTTAGATCTTTATGTGGTCGCGAATATTTTAATTGCAGGTGTTGCGGTTATGAATCCACTGTTTTACCTCTTTTTTGTGTTTTTTTTTGACATGGAGATGAGATGAATTTGAACTTTTACTATTTGATTGGTGAATTATGAAATGGTGAAGAAGAGTCTATCTCAAATGTTTGGATTCTATGGAAATGAGATGATTGTGTTTCTAGGATACTGTAGAGGAAGATGCATCTACTGTGACTTACTCGGGAATATATTCTTTAGATGCTTTATTGCTTTTAGATAATGTTGAGGCATAAATGAGTTGTTGTCATTTCTGTTTTTTTTGTTCTCACCCAGAACCGCTCGTTGTAGTGCCTGTGCTCACATGTTACTCGTTTCTTTGTTCTTTTGTGGTTGAAATCATTTGGTTGTTCAGGGAGCCATGAGATATATGGATAATGTAACAGGTCCATAAATGACTCAGACAGGCCATGGCTATCAATTATATTAAACATCACAAGCCAAGTTCAATCTTAAAATTATTGCTTTTGCAGCTCACTGACAATTAGCAGTTGTTCTCTTGCACATATAAGGATAGTAGATTTCGGTATTATTAATGTATATTGTTTCTATGGCAGTGGAATCAGGAGGAAATGATGAGGAGAAGGGGCTTATGGGATTACTTGATGAGTCAAAAGGTAGCTTTATCCCCTCTGATATGTTTAAGTACAGATTTGATGTCGAATTATGGAGAAGTGTTGGATTATCTATTTTCTGGTCTTATTTCCCCCATTGTCCATGAGTTTAATTATGTTAAATTGGTATTTATTGCAGATCAACTGACATCAGAGAACAGCATTCCTCTGTCGCCCCAATGGCTGTATGCAAAACCAAGTGAGGCAAAGATGGTAGGTTCTAGTAGATTGACACATATGATGTTATTGTTTATACTTATATCTTGCAAAGATAGTGTTATGAAGCCCCTAATTTACTTTCGTTTAAAACCAACTTTTTCTCCTGACATGTTAGTTGTTACCAGTGAAGCAGGGATTCTTCTTAGATACTACTGCATGCATGGTGGACCATACAAATTATAATGTTTAGCAACAGAAAAGAGTTTATTATAAGTTTTTAATTTTAGTTCATAAGAATACTCACTGAATCACATTATAATACATAGTTAAAAATTGTCTCAATTTAACAAGCAAAATATTAATTAAATTCATACACTCTCTGTCACACTTTGTCTAACTTTTCAAAGATTGGTTTTATCTTTGCAGCCAAATCAATGAATAGTCATATGTTGTATTTCTATTGATCCATGCTTTATTGTGTCGAAAGTATATAGTAACCTCATGCCTGTGATATTTCTTTTTCGTTGATAAATTGTTTTTCATACAATATATATTTTTTCTCTCAATGCTGTGTAGCCGTTTATTCTAGGAACTGCAGTGCTTCAATGGTTATTCTCATTACATATGCCTGCCAATTCAGAGACCCACTTTTATTCTTGTTATCTCCACCAGACAACTCTATAGCAACTCCATCACCCAGTATTTCTGGGTAGTCTGGCATATTCTCACACCCTCATTATTTATGTTCTATTGTTTTCAACAGGAAATGCGTCCAAATTCTGGTTCTATTGGAAATGGTACTGATCTTAACCAGAAGGAAGGTTGGCGTTTGGATGCATCTGAGGACAAGAAAGATTGGAGGAGGACCGTTACTGATAGTGATAACAGTCGCCGCTGGCGTGAAGAGGAAAGAGAAACTGGCCTGCTTAGTAATCGAAGAGATCGCAGAAAACCTGACCGGCGTGTTGACAATGTTTCTGTTAGAGAAGCAAATGACAATAGGGCTCTGCCATCATCTGATAAATGGCATGATGGCAGTACTCGTAACTCTGGGCATGATGCACGGCGCGATAGCAAATGGTCCTCCAGGTGGGGTCCTGAAGAGAAGGAAAAGGAACCTCGGGCTGAGAAGAGGACGGATGTGGAGAAGGAAGATGCTCACAATGACCATCAATCTTTTGTAGGCAGCAACCGCACAACTACCGATCGTGATACGGAGTCACGTGATAAATGGAGGTCGTCACGTCACAACAACAACAAATTTGAAGGTCATTCTGTGGGTCCAAGTCCCTACCGTGCTGCACATGGATTCACCCTTGGGAGAGGAAAGACAGAGGGTGCTAATGTAGGATTTGCTGCTGGACGAGGAAGGGGTAACGCTACTGGCAGGTCTTCATCTTTGGGTCCTATTGGTGGTGCTCATTTTGAGAAAAATGAAAGCATCCTAGGAAAACCAAGTTCATCCTCTGATACTTTTTGTTATCCAAGGGGGAAACTTCTTGACATATATCGAAGACAAAAGCTTGAACCATCATTTGCCGACAAACCTCATGAGATGGATGAGTTACTCCCTATAACACAATTAGGTTTGATAGAACCATTGGCTTTTGTTGCCCCTGATGTGGAAGAGGAGGTAACAACATGGAAACACATTCACTCAAATTTTTCATGCTTCTAGTGTGTACTTTACTTAGATTTTACTTTTCTAATATCTTGAAGTAATTAGCCGAATTGCTTACATTTGCACTCTAATTGGAATCGTGTAATACAAACAGGGTATTCTTAGTGAGATATGGAAGGGTAAGATGACAAGTAGCGGAGTAGTATACAGTTCATTTAAAAAAGGGAGATCAACTGAAAATGTTACAGGTATAGTTTTTGTGAATCACGGAACAAAATTTTCTTTTGCCACTGTATAGTCTGTCTAAACTTTACAAACTATTACTTCTGTAGGTGCTGGAGATGTGGAATCTACTGAGGCAAACCAAAGTATCTCTCCCTCACTAATGACTGAAGAATCTTTTGGCAACTTAACTGAAGCAGCAAAGGATGATCCATATCATAATGTTACTGATGGTGACTTGTGGAATTATGGCTCACAACTCAACATTGACAATGGTAACTGTTAGTTTTTATCCCCTTAAACATCTATTTATATAATCAAAATAGAAATAAGATTTCTGTATACATCTCAAAGAATTTTGAATGTGATTCACTGAGACTGAATGTACTTTGCAGCAGATGTTGATTATAGAGAAGGGGCCAAAGCTATTGTGTTGGGCATAGATAGATTGAACCCAATAACAAGTAACGGTATTAGTGGGGGCAACGAGATTGCTGGTGTAAATCGCCAGATTGACTCTTTTACTAAACATTCCCAGATTGATGTTGATACAGGTGCTCCTTTTGACCTCACATCCAAATTTCCCAATAATTCTGATTCTTTATATGTCTCATCCTCTGCTGGGAATGATCGTAATGGAAATATTGGTCATTTTGGGAGAATTGGTGATGAAAAACAGTTTGACCTGGGCATCACACCTGAGGAGTTAAGTTTGTACTACCTTGATCCTCAAGGAGAGATCCAGGGACCATTTCTTGGTGTGGACATTATATCATGGTTCGAACAAGGATTTTTTGAATTAGACTTGCCAGTCCGCCTTGCTGATGCTCCAGAAGGAACACCTTTCTTGGATTTGGGTGAGGTAATGCCTCATTTGAAAGGTGGAGACGGGTATGCCAACAGCAATAATCCAAAATCTAATCTGGAACAATATGGTGAAATCGGAGGAAAGTTGCAGGCTAACTTACCATCTTCTGCTCCACTTATGGATAACAATAACTCATCTGCCATCAATGACCTCTTCCGACCATTGTCCGAGTTTAACAGCCCTGGATCTCAGCATATTCAGCCAAGAATTCATGAACGTGAAATTCCCTTGCAGCTGCCTAAATCTGAGGATCTGAGCTATAATGATTTTGTCACACAGGATGAAGGTATTGTTTTTAAAAGTTCTTTTTTTAACTGTCAATATATTTTCCTTTAAGATTATGTTTTTAACTGCATAAGCTATATGCTGTCTCACTTTATCTAGTAATAGTTAATTTATTTTTCTCAGAGATTGTGTTTCCTGGAAGACCTGGAAGTAGTGGTTATCCAATTAGAAGATCTTCTAGTAATATTCATGATGCTACAGCAAATCCTATGGCTCACCCTTCTCTCTCAAATGATCTAACAGAACCTAATGATAGTAAGCTGCATCCTTTTAACAAGTTATGGTCCAAGCTTGAAGGCAGTCAAACAAAACATTCTCAGTCATCTGGCATGCCTTCTGGTGTAGGAAAGGCTTCCTCATTCAGTGCTATGGGTGATCAGGTTCATGTTCCAGATGCATGGCCTGATGTTTTTAGGAAAAATTCACTCACTGACACCAACTTTTATGATGATGCCATGGGTGCTCAGCATTTGCCACACATGGAATTGGAATCCAACCGTTTTGACATAGCAGAACAGCTCATGTCGAGGCAGTTTCAGCAGCAGCAGCAACAGCGAAATCTGTTGTCTCATACACATTTGAACGAATCAGTTCTAGAACGTGTTCCAAGTCAGAATCACATCCACCCCCCACAGTTGGGCAACCACCCTGTCCCCGATCTGGAACATTTTTTGACACTTCAGCTACAACAGCAACGGCAGCTTCAGCTCCAACAACATCAATTGCAGCAACAGCAGCAGTTTCATCAACAACAAAAGTTGTTGCAGGAGCAACAACAATCTCAAGCTCGTCAAGCTCTTCTTGAGCAGTTGATACATACTCAAATGCATGATCCTTCCCTTTTACAGTCACGTATTGATGCTGTTAGAGCAAACAATGTTATGGATCAGGTTTTGTTAGAGCAACAACTTCTACTTGAACTACAACAGCGTTCTCATCATCCTTCAAGGCATCCTGATTCATCTTTAGAGCAATTTATTCAAGCAAAATATGGTCAGGTACCGCAACAAGAACATCAAAGGGATTTGTTTGAGCTAATATCGCGTTCACAGCATGGGCAAATGCGGCCTTTGGAGCATCAGATTCTTCAACAAGAGCAGCTTCAAGCAAGACAGCTTGCCATGGGTTTGAGGCAGCGGAATGATATTGAAGAAGAGAGGCATATTGGGTCTGTGTGGCCAGTTGATGAAGCTGATCGGTTTTACAAGGGTCATTCTGGTGGTCATCGAGCTCATTCATCAGGATTTGGCCCACTAGATTTGTATCAACAACAGCTGAGGCCCTCTCATGATGAGCATCTGAACCATCTTGAACAAAACCATTCATTTCAGGATAGAATTCGTCAAGGGCTTCATGAGTCTGTGCATTTCGATCGGACAATGTCATTGCCTAATGGTGCTCTAGGGATGAATGTAGATGTTGCAAAAGCCATGGCTGCTCGGGTGCATGGTTTAGATATGCTGGATTCAGGTGCACGTATGCAGTCTGGCGGTCCATTGGGAGCATTTTCTTCTGGCATGCACTCTCATAACCCTCACAAGCAATTAGTTCCCAACCAATTTCATGTTTCACCATTGGATTCAATAGATGGCCGCTGGTCTGAGAGCAATGATCAGCATACCAATGACTGGATGGAATCTCGGATGCAACAGATGCATATCATCTCTGAGCGACAGAAAAGGGAGTCGGAAATGAATAGGATGTCGGATGATCCAAGTTTATGGATGTCAGAAGGTATCAATGATAATAAGTCGAAGCAATTGTTGATGGAGTTGCTTCATCAGAAATCTGTCCATCAGCCTACCGAGTCACCGAATATGAACAATGGGCCATCCTTTGAGAGAAGAACTCCATCTAGCCTTTACTCAGGGTCAAGCTCTACAGACCAACCATTCAGTCATCTTCCTGATCGAGAAGTGGGTCTAGGTAACTCCTTTGCTGTAGGGTCTTACGGTTCTAGTTCAGGTGAACCACCCCAGGTCCCTTCAGCTCATGATCAGGCAGGTGGTTTGGAAAACAATGAAAAGATGGCATTTAGATCCGACTTTGGATCGTTGGGCGAAGCAGAGTCATTCTTATCAGGCGTGAATGAGTCTGCTCATTTGACCTACCCAAACTCTAATGCGACTGATATTACCAAGTCTTCAGTCAACAAAGAGTTATCAGAGGTGGATGAGAGGAAATCAGGGCTCAAAGGCGAGCGCTTAACAAAGAGGCCAGTTTTTGACAATCAAGAAAGTCCCGATGGACAATCAGGACCGGTTGGTGGAGAGGCTGCAGTCAATGTCGTCAGTAGGCATTCATCACTTGGTATTACTAGTGACCATGTCTTTATCTTTTCCTTTGGTAGTGTCTTCTCTATTTAAAGTAATGTTGGTTTTTGAATCTGGCACTAGGTGGGAATGCAAGCTTGTACAATGACAAGGTTGGACCATCTAACTCATTCACAGAGGAGATGCCCAAGGATAGGTAAGTTTCTAAATATATCGTTTCCATCAAATAACCATGTAGCTGTATTCATGGTATTGTTAACCGAGCAGTACTGTAATTCATTTTACAAACGAGCATTTTAGTGACTAAGAATATTTATTGCTGCTAACTTCTAAGTGTTTGTTTACTTTGCTTCTGGGAGATGACAAGTCATTCTATTTTATATTCTCTCGTATTGATCACAATTGGAATTATTTCTCTTTGGTGAAAATTGGTAATTTGTCATTCCCTAGCACCTGCATCTCTTCAAAACTACCCATAAGCCCGTTTTCAATACATGATAATGCCGATTAATTTGCATTATTGGTCTTCTATCTAATTGTCCCCCGCACATTCAATGTTATCTTGGTTTTTTTCTTGTACATTTGTTCTTACCATCTACTTGTACCTTTTTCTTTGACAGAGTGCCCGTCCTTCTGATGAAAGGACAAGACAACATCCTGCTACGACGTCCGCCAGTCTCACGGGCTTCATCATCTCAAGATGGGTTGTCTGAACTGGTTTCTGACCCTGTCGCCAGAGCGAAGAACTCTAGTAGTGCTCCTGACGGTATGCGTTATTTCTATAAACTAGAGCTGGCAATTGTTAGGTTCAGTTTGAGAAAGACCTAATCCAAATCCAATGCACAAGAAGTGCGGCTTGTGTGTTTTACATTGAAAATGTCAGATTAGTACAGGTTTGTCCTAACAAAAAACCCAAAAATTAATGGGTCTATTTTATGCTGATGTGAACCACACATAATATGGGTCGGGTTTTGGGTGCTCCAGGTTCGGATCTAAATTGACAGCTTTATCTAAAGCATAACAGTTTAATATCATTCTCTCTTAAACAGTATTTTGCCCTTCCCCTTCATATTTTCTTCTGCTATTACCATTCCCCTTCTGCTATGTGCCCTAATATAGAAAGTGTAAATTATCATTCGTTATTATTGACCGTAGGTTTTATAAAAATTGTGCCACAGTATCTGCAGAGCTTTCACTTTGCCGCGTAGATTGTCTCTCGTCCTCAGAACTTGCGGCAAATTATGCCATTTGCACTATGGTTAATGCTAATTTTTGGGTCACTATTATGGTGAAATTTTCAGGAAGAAGAAGAGACCAAGTTGTGAACCAATCTAACCAAGGCTCCGACGCCACATCATCAGTCAAGAAAGACATGCGTTTCCGGCGAACTTCATCTTGCAGTGACTCGGATGTCTCGGAAACATCCTTTATCGACATGCTGAAGAGCAACACAAAGAAGACCGCAATTCCAGATCCCCATCCAACTGGAGGGGCATCGGAGACATCAGCGGATGGAATGCAAGGTGGCCGAAGTGGCAAGAAGAAGGGAAAGAAAGGCCGACAGATTGATCCGGCTCTGCTCGGTTTTAAAGTCATGAGCAACCGTATCATGATGGGTGAGATACAGCGCATAGACGATTAGGTAATGCTTTATAATAGCTTCCTTTGTAGGTTTTGTAATATTGTGTAATTTTGATTTAGCTTGTTTGTGTAGATTTAAAAGCTTGAGTGTAAAGAAGCTTCAAGTCGATGAGAAGGGTTTGTGTGTATATGTTGACATGAACTAGATGAATAGAATCAATTGATTCATTCATTCATGTACTTGGTATTTAGTGGAAATTAGAGGTGGCTATTTGGGCTCATCTAACTCGAAACGGTTGCCTTTTTTTTTTTAGCCATGGGTTTGGGTTTTACAGGTAAAATGTACGGGTTTGTCATACCCGACTTATAAATTAGCCTGGTTCATTATATGATCCGAAATACTAAATGTGGGTCAAGTTCGGGTATTTTTGGAAAAAGTACATGATCAACCGTTGATGCACTCTTTGGTTTTATTTGGATCAAATTAGGTAATGCAATTGCATTTTTATGACTCATGACTCTTGCGTTGGTCTTCAATCCTATATGAAATTATATAGTTCTTTGTTACTAGTGTTTTTAGCCCGGCTATGCTCGGGATTGTCTCATTTTAACTATGTTTTTTATGTGTTAGTATTATTTCGGTCAAATTATCATTTTTAAGCATCAAATTATCATTAAAATATTTGGCGTGACATCAACATAATTTTATAGAAACATTTGTATACAATATACAATATATAAATATAGCTTATATAGAACAAAATGTAGTAAAATACTAAGCTTAATAGATAAATACAAATTATGCATATACAATGAAAATTCATATCAATACCATTTAATTTATAAAGTAAGCTCAGCTTTAAAATTATTCGGCAATTTGGCTGCCACTTCAGTGTGATATGCATACAAATTGCAAGTTTGGGATATATATATAAAGAGAAGAATAAAAGATCTACTTGATTTAATAATTGAAAAAAAAAAAAAAAACAGTTGAGCTTCATAAGATATCTTACATGTGAAAGTGGGATAAGTACAACTATAGCTCATATAATTATTAAAGATTAAGTAATATTGAAGATATATAATTACTAAATTATTTAGAATTATCTTAATTATTTTAAAATTTAAAGAT
>JAYMTA010004352.1:0-12755 GCA_036897625.1 Pelargonium cotyledonis | reverse complement strand
CATTATTATATAAAAAATATCAATATTATTAATTTTCCAAAAAAATTAATAATAACAAAAGACCTAATTTTAAGACACGGCTACAGATATTTGGGCCTAACAGTTGGGCCTGAGCTCATATTTGGTCTGGGCCTTTCTCGTCCCCTCTTATGTAACCAACCATCACTAATGGATACTTGGGCTTAGCTCAACTGTCTCAACACCCATTTACTTTAGGTTTTATTATTATTATTATTATCATTATTATTATTATTTATTTATTTATTTGAAACAATACTTATTTTTATTAGGAGTACATAAAATTTAAAAAAAAAAACAATAAAAATTTAAAGTACATCAAGACTTGACCATTTGATGTATATCAAGACTGATGTCCTTCCCTGTACCCAGTAGAAGTTGAACCATTTGAAGTACGTCAACTTGACCACTAAAAACATTGGACTTGTGTCTTCTTCAACACTAAATTAACTATTATTACTAAATAGTGTTGATTCGACTATTTTTTTCCTAAGTCTACAATCGAAGTTCAAACATCGTCGTACTAATCTTCTTATCCAAGTGTTAGGTTACTGATAAGTTTGTTTTGGTCTTTGGGTCTTCCAGTGTATAGTGGTAGCAGTGATGCACGTTTGGATGAATCTCCAAAATTCGTTCATGGGACGAAAAATGTTCGAAGATTGATGAAGAGCACACGAAGAATGTTTGAAATCGTTTTCAAGTTCTTGCGATAATGTTCAGAGAGTACAACGACCAAACCTGATTATGTGGGCTTGAGACTCCTTTTATAGTTTATAAGTTTACTTGTCCCTCGGTAGGGCTCCGAGAGGTCGGTGACTTGGTGGGGGACCGTAACCTCTGCAGTCTCTGCCTCACTGCATGTGGGATCTGCACACCAATATGGAAGCAGACCTTTTAAGCCTGTCTCTATGCCAGTTGGCCTTGCTAGCTAATAGGGCTCTCACTATCTTCGACCTCCGATCATGTGGGAGGTGAATTTCATTTTTGATGAGTGACTAGGGAGTGATAAATTGGGGCGTGGAGCCAAGCAGGGCGCACGTGCCTCTTTGGGGTCCGTGGCCGGTTCTGGACATCACTCTCAGACCAATGCTCCATTGTCTTGGACTGTCTTGGTTTAGACTTTCTTGGTCTCGGTGGTCTCCTGTTTTCGAAGACACCTATCTGGAGACTCTTGATGGGCGACCCCTGTCCTGTGACACATGATGGGTGTACCTTGTCTGGTGACCCTAATGGGTGACCCATGTCCGGTGAAATAAGATGGGTGACCCCTATCCGATGACCCTTGATGGGTGACCCATGTCTGGTAAACCCCTGATGGGCGGTCCCTTAGGGAGAACCCCCTTGCCCAGAAACCCCTGTCTAGAGATCCCTCTTTGGATTTTCTTATTTTGACTTTTCTAATTCTGGTAGGACTCCTCCAATCTTTGACAATTCAGTTTATGCAACTAACATGTGGGACCCATTAATTTGGGGACACGGGAAGCTTAATGTGACATGGGCCATGTGGGCTCGCATGCCTTCATGTGGCTTGTACGGTCCCGTGCGGCTGGGTGGTCTTGCCTCTGTGCGGATCTGGATAACCATGTGGTCCAAATGACCTAGGGCTTGCATGGTTCGGGTCGCGTGGGTTTGGGTTTTGAACCTCATGGTTACAGGAACCAAATTCACTTCTATGTTGACTGTCAACATTGACTTGTTATGCCACGCGTCATGTGATGATTGGTCGGGAGGTGGCCAACTTTTTTTATGCATAATCAAGTGCTATACTATTCTTTTATTAGCTTGATTTTCATTGTTCATCACACCCATAATATGATCATGATGATGCACTAAAATCCAATTCATTACATCAACACGTGTACAATTCTCATTAAACATACCAAAATATAGATGATGATCCATAAAATGAGTTCATATGATTAATATTTTTGAGAAAGACAACAAGATACTTGTCAATCACCTCCCGATCAAAACGGATTTATAGTTATATACCTTCATGTTGCATTCGTCATTTTTGGCCAAATGTAGGAGAATTTTCACTCTAATTTTGTTCATGGTGGTGTGTCAATTATACTTTTCTTTGTATATTTTCAAAAAAAAAAAATTGAAAGAAAAAAATTAGGTTTCCACACTTGTTGATAATTTTTGGCAAAAAAGTCACCATATAATTAGTTGCCCATGAAGCATAAATTCCATATATACACACTTTCATATGATATCACACTTTTGGTTGCAAAAACAAAATTAGTTATGTTATTTGAGCTCACCATCCTATTAAGTCAAAGAATTTGCGTATATCAAAGTTTGTACTTTTGGTTAATATGGTATAAATATTTGACACACACATATAATTAGCCAATTTTCTTATATTTCATATAAGCTAAGATCAATATTAATATGTTTTGTAATAATTTGGAAACTATATACTTTAAATTGTCACTAACATTACTAATTTAATTAATAATTTATTTTGAATTATACGTAATTGCTCGATTTTGCAGTCGCCCACAGTAAGCTACTTATAATAGTATAAATAATTTTTAAATTAGATTGTAGGTATATGCGACAATTCAATTTTATTGATTCTATAAATGATACCAAGCAAATACCAATTTGAATATTATGTATAGAGTGATTTTCTAAGACAATCATTTTTTGGCAATAGCCTAATATATGCTTCTCGTAGTATGATTATCTTTTTCCTCAAAAATATCTATTTGTAGGTGCAAAAAATTGAGTTAGTTGTTTTGATCATAAATTCCAAAAAGAGTTTCATTTCTTTTGGTTACGTTGCATTGACGTATTATTACAAACTATAATAAAATTACAAATGAAATAATATAAATGTCTTAGCAATAGGAAACTAATTCGCAAATAGTTCAAAAGAATGTTCAATCTGACTAAAATCTTTATTGTAAAATTGGTTAGTGTGATCATCCATTAATATTGTCTTATATATGAGCATTTGAAACACGACAGTACATAAAGACTCAAAACTCATAATAAAAATAACAACTTCTAATAAGAAAAGATAAAAATAACTTCTAATAAGAAAAGATAAAAATAACTGTCAATAAGAAAAGACCTACCAAAACAACTTAACTTAGAGTTAAAATTAATAGTTAAAATCGCAACTATAATTTTATATTGTTTAACCACTTTATTCCCAATTTGCATGGACTAGAGCTTACTTCAATGACAATGTGACATTCTCTATTATCTAATTACCGATTGTTATTTTTTTTTCCAGTAAAAGTATAAACACATTATTAATGTCTTCCATTTATTTTTGAGACCAGCACATTTTAGGTGCATGAACTTTGATCAAATATACAAATAGGTCACTTTTGACAAACTTTGTACAAATAGGTGCATGGACTTTCAATTTTGAACAATTAAGTCAAATTCACTAACGGTGTTAACTTTTTCCGTTAAAAATTATGACTTTTTTTTACGACGTGAAACAAAATGTGTGTGATTGCAATAACACGTCACTTTTGAAAATAAATAAATAAATTTAACGTCATTTTTCAATTGATTATTGATCTTTTATTTTTCTCCCCATTCCGAATACTTTTTTATAGTATGTCACTCAATGATTTAATTCAAATCGAGTTGTCAATTTGGATCCAAATTGGCGAACAAGTGAAATCTAATTTGAATAAAATATGATCCAATCACAATTAATTTGATTAATTTTGAATCGAATTGGATAAATTTGCTCATTTACACTAAAAATACGAACTTTAACCAATCTGATCGGATTCGAAACTCTTTCAGCTAAGATTCGTTCGGGTTAATCTTTTTTATTCAAAATCCAAAATTGCCACATTTGCATCCAAGTTTATAAGTCTCATTCTCAACTCCTTAATTAATTATTTATAATGCTAGCTGATTGAGTTCAATAATTATTTAGAGAACTTTTGCGTCTGTATAGCTTCTATAGCAAATAGAGACAATTTCCATAATTTTACATATAAATTATACATTTATCAGGACTTGTTGTATTACTTTTTGAAGAAAAAAATGCATACAAAAAGAAGACGAATAAACCATATGAAGGAAGATATGAGCGGAGATATAAAAAGTTTTGATTTTTAATAATTAATTGACATATGAATCGTAAAATTATTTTAATATTTTGCGCATAAATATGACATGTCATCAATGTCCATGTCATGCTCGACATATTAAAATGAAAAATAAACTATTATATAATTATTTTTAACGGGAAAAGTTAACACAGTTAGTGAATTTGACTTACTTGTTCAAAATTAAAGATTCATACACTTATTTGTATAAAGTTTGACAAAAGTAACCTTTTTGTATATTTGATCAAAGTTCATGCACCTGCTTATCTCTTTATTTTTTTAATGCCAACTAATTGTATATAACAAGATTGAGAAAGGGTAGCAAAAAAGGTAAAGACAATGCTAACATGACTTTTGCATTTGGTTGGAGAATTTAGCAAATTAAACGAAGAGTCCAAATTATTACAGCAAATAAGGTACATAAAATAGACCCAATATATATCTTTGTTTTCTAAATGGCCTATTGTTGTGGTCCTTGTGTTTAGGTTTAAAAGGACTATATTATTTGAGGTAAAAAGATAAGCTTGCGAAATCTTATCCACAATGGCAATGGCTATACTGATGTTCTACATGTAAAATTCATTGATCCCAATACGATTACCACATAAAATATTGATTTTCCAATAATTTATATTTTAGTAAAGAGTTGCCAAGTTACCGAGTACTTACCACCATGATTCATGTGTGTTCTTGCTTTATTATTGGTATTGTGACCCTAAAGAATAGAGCCTTTCTTATCCTTATCTTTGTAATGTGTTAGCTAATTGTAATTGGAAATGGCTATTCATTATTTATATAATAAATAGTTACAATATACATTTTTTTTGTATTCCCATATAAGGCCAAGTGTATTATGTTTATATAGCTAATTTTGTTTTACTAATTAAGTTTGTATTACAAAACAAATGGTGAAAATGTTACTAATGGTATTATTCTTGATATTAAAATAATAAAAGTCAAATATAACTATTATTAATTGTTAACCATCTAATTAAACATAGGAAAAGTATTTTTCCATGTATAGATTTTTACATGTATTTTCACATGTATTTCATATTGCTAATGAAAATGTTTAGAGTAGAAAATGGATAAGTTTTAATATTTTAATGAATTTATTACAAATGTTAATACTTTGTACTTATTTTGTTAAAGATCTTCCAAAAAAAATTGATTAAATTTTTTCCATAAGATTTAACGTATTATAATAAGCTTTTACAACTCGTTAATGTATAACTCATAAATGTTTAAATACTAAAAATCGTAAATATAATTTTTCTTAATCGATAAATGTAAGTAAATATATTATAACATTGAAAAATATTCATATTTTATTCTAAACATTTTTATTAATTGTACCAAACACATGAAAAATACATCTAAATAAAATACATGTGTGAATACTCCTCCAAGTGAATGTGTCTGATAAACATGTAAACATAGATGACATGTAAAATGCCATGAAGAAAATATTGCGAACATCATGAAACAATATTATAACAATACTAAAGAAAATAATTAAACTAATTAAAATACATCATGTCCATTTTCTTTCTTTTGTTGAATGGAAAAAAAATACATCATTTCCTTAATTATCATTCACTAACATCTGAATAAATTCATTGACACATACACACATATTTAGGAAAAGATTATTTTTGTAATGTAAAATTATGCATATATTTTTTTTATCATGTAATCTAGAATGTTATACATGTGTAAAAAAAAAATTGTACCGATGAATGGTTTAAATATGAGATTAAAATATTACGTCATGGGTGGACGGGTGAGAGTGATGGTTCTTGGTTTTAGAGTTTTGGTGTTTGTTGTGGCGACGACTATGGGAAGGAAAAGTAGTGGCAGGATCGAGGGGATAAAAGGACGAGGAGCACCCACGTTGTGATCAGTGGCTGGGAGAGAAGATTACATTTGGGGTTGTTTATTTTGGGACTGTGTTCTAGTGTTTTCATGGAGAAAGCTATCGGTAAACAAGTGTCGGGGGTTAGTTGTTCCGGAGGGGTAGGAAATGGGACTCCGTTGACAAGAAATGGGGCGAGAGAGATGGAAAATGGGATCGTGGGGGTGGGAAATAGGACTGCGGGATAGGGAAGCGGGGCAGGAAAGAGCGGAGGGACGTCGGAGGCGGTTGAGGTTCGAGATATGGCAAAGAGGATGGAGGCTCTCATTGTGGTTGACGATGATCGAGGACGAAGTCCAAATCCAAGGAGTTTTGGAGGGGGAGGCAGACCGGCTGAGGGTCTATTTTTTTCTAGTACGAGAGGATCTTAATGTTCTGTTACGTGTGCAGAAGGTTGGGGCATGGGGAGAATGACTGTCTTTTGGCTAAACAAGCAGGAGGGTAGGCGTGGAGAGGACGTTCAGAGATTTCCTTGTAGCGTCGAGGAGAAATCGCAATGGTCGGGGAGCGCAATGGATCCATTTGGGTGCAGACCAGCCGTGGTGTTCGGATGAGGCAGTGGAATATGCCCCGATCGCTCCAGCTCAGGTAGAGAGCCAGGAGATGGTTCACAGAGAGGCGGCAGTGTTCAAGAGAAAAATGGGCTTAATGACGGAAGGGGATGTGCGGTCAGTTGGTGGGGTTTTCGTCGAAGAAGGTGGGGATGGCGGGAAAATTGTGGGGGAGACAGAGGAAGGTTTGGGAACCCGGGCCCATGTGGGCTAGGGGCAAGAGGGGTCCGCAACTTCCGGGGTAGGGTCATGTCCCGGGATTGGCAAGTAGCAAGTGGTCTGAGGGAGCGGAAGTCCGACTAGTTTTGCATTGTTGGACATGTTGGGGGACAATAAGGCTTTGCCTCAAGACCCCGACTTGGTAATAGGCAACCATATGGTATCTTTGAGGAATATGATTTTCGTATGTGTAGGGTTGACGCTTTAGTTAAGGGTTTGCTTTTCTATTTTGTTCTGTTTCTGTTTCGTTTTCTGTATTGTTGTTGCTTGTTTTCTTTTCCTGTTGTTCAATAAAGTTGGCCTTTCACGTTTAAAAATAAAAGAATGTAAATGATTCATGCATATACTACTTGATGCATGTCAAATGTATGTACATATTAAAAATGAATTATACCTGTTAATTACATCTAATTCAATAAGGTACTCACTGTCCCACTCTACTGAAATACATGCATGTGCCAAGTTGATTCTTCTTTAAAATAGTTAAGACATGATTAGTTTATGAATTTCTAGTTACTACATTGGTTTACTTACTCTATTCTTTTCAAAATAATATTTTCTTGAATTTTTGTCTCAAAATACTCATCATTTTTTATTGCAAAAGCTAGTAATTTTATTAATCTAAATAGAACGATAACAAAAATGATATAAAACTGAATGTTTGAAAATCAACCCACCCAGATAAGTTTGACAAAAAAATTGAAAACCTAACTAATTCGTCGGAAACTTGGTTCACATATGAACCTGAAAATATAAAAAAATTGATACTTCCAAACTGAGCCACAATGGCTAAAACATCTCGAATAATCAAACCAAAGGCACTGAAAACCTTCCTAGCAACCTGAATTATCAAGTTGACGGCATTAGAATCACCCCCTCCAGTCTGAAGAGCACGAACAACTGACAATGATTGCATTTGAAGTTCAAGGCGGCCACTTGAATGACTTTGCCAACAACCCTTCGCAACCAATAGGTCTGCCATTTGATTCGAAAACAAACTTGAAGGCTAATCCGATAACTCTAGTCAAACCATCATCTTCCAAGTTACTTTCTCCTTCTTTACAACCGCCTCTTGCTGACCTGCGCACACAACGATAAAAAATCTTCCAATAAACGACGCCGCACTACAAAACTTAATTAACAATCCCTTAACTTGCTATCTGAATGAAAAAAAACACAATTTGCTATGAAAATTCATGAAACTCCCGCTATTTTGAAAAAAAAAAACATTCATAGCTAAAAAAAAACTCTAACCAACTCTCAAAATGAGAGAGAAAAAGAGACATAAACTCTATTCATATTTTTATATTAGTTAGGTATAAAATGTCAATAAAAAATAAATTAAAATAACACAATAGTTTGAGTGAGAAAATGGGATCTGAACAATGCCACACAACTCTTCAATTTTTCCGGTCCCTCAAATTTCACGTAATTACCAACCAGACCTATTCACCTCACATAATTACCATATTGCCACGTAGGCGCCACTCCGTCCGCGGTCACGGTTACTAATAGTCATAGAGCTTTTCACAGCCATCTTTTGCTGTAATCTGTCAATTTAACTCCAAGAAAGTGACTGTGTCTCGGTCCTCTGTTCATGGTCAATGGCTTTGAACCCCATATCAACCGTGACGCGCTTAACAATAATATTATTATTATTCATTTGATTATCACAAAAAAGAAAGGACTTGTGGGTCTTTGATCCTGTACAAAATCTAGACTCCTATCCCTCTCAAGTCCGATAGTTTCGTCCCATACACGACACCGTCTTGCTCCTGCCTTTCTTCTTCTTCTTCTCCTCCCCAACCGTGTGTACTTGTCAGCTCACCTGGTTTCATTTTCCACATTTTTCTTATCTTCGTTTTTGTTTGTTTGTTTATTTCTTTATTTATTAATTTTTGCTTTAGCTTCACGGCCTGTCCTTTTCTTCTTCTTCAATTCTCAGTTGTGGGTTTCTGTTCAGTTTTTGTTCAATTTCCTCTCTGGACCTCTTTTTTTCCATCTGGGTTTTGTCTTGTTCACATAATCTCTTCATTTCTCATCTGGGTTTTCTTTTTTGCCTCTTTTTCCTCTATAAAGTTGTTTCCTTTACCTTCATTTTCCTACTGGGTCCGTACCTGATTGGTTTGGCTGTCTCGGATTCATTTTTTTCATCCGGGTTTATTCAGCCAAATTGGGTTGCTAATTGTTTGAAAGAAGATGAATTGTTTTCCCTTCTTCAAGGACAAGTCCATGAACAAGCAAAACTCACAATCAGCTCCGGAGCTGCAAAACCAGAGCAAATCAAGCGATCCTGTGTTGAATCGGGCGGTGAAATCGTCCAGCTCGTTGCCATCTCCGCGGAGCATACCGGAGTTGTACAAAGAGAAGGAACACTGTTTGAGAGTTTTTAGCTTGCAAGAGCTGAGGGAAGCAACAAATGGTTTCAACAGGCTGCTCAAGATTGGGGAGGGTGGTTTTGGAAGTGTGTACAAAGGCACAATTCAGCCTGTAAATGGCCAGGGCAATCCTCAGGTGGTTGCCATAAAGAAGCTTAATAGGCATAGCTTGCAGGTACTGATCAACAGATCCTAATTTCATTTTGATACAGTTATAGATTCCTTGCTTGAATTAAGAACCTATTTTTGTGTAATTTGCACTTGGAGCCAAAAAAATAGCTATTAAGTGTATGATTCATGTAAATTGTAATGTAGTAGCAGCACATTGCATTTGGGTATTGGTGATTTGGATAATGATGTAAGTTGTATAGATTTCTGGAAGAAGTTTAGAATGTGCTGATATAACTAGTTGGGGAATTGCCGAATTGGTGTTCAAAGTCTGACATATATGTTTATGATCTATGTAACTTTAGTGACTTTATCTGTCTATTTTTGGGTTCTTAAATTTGCATTGTGTTTCTGGTGCTGATTTTTTTTTTTTTTTTTTGTCTTTGTTGTTTATAGGGTCATAAAGAGTTTCTTGCTGAAGTTCAATTTCTTGGCGTCGTCAATCATCCAAATGTGGTAAAGCTTTTAGGGTATTGCTGTGTAGATGATGAAAGAGGGATCCAACGGCTTCTGGTGTATGAATACATGTCTAACAGAAGCTTAGAGCATCATCTTTTCAGCACGGCTTTGCCCACTCTGCCTTGGAAAACAAGATTGCAGATTATCCTTGGTGCAGCTCAAGGCTTGGCTTATCTTCACGGAGAACTGGAAGTTCAGGTACATTTGCTTTTGTCCTGTATTATAGTTCACTTTTATGATATAAAAAAGAAGTTATTGAAACATGATGTTGGGATACATTATCTCGCACCAATTTTCTAAGCTTGTCTATGTCGATTCGAGATCATAGTTCCCACAATTTGAATCTGAAAGCTATAGGTTGATGACTAACGGGCACTAGGAACATAAGTTGAGGTCTTTAGATCATTTCATTGGCACATTTGGGCATGCATGTTAATTTTCATTTCAAATTGGCTCAATGTTCACAATCCTGAAGCCTGGAACTGGAACTTATACGAGCTAGAGACAACTGATATGAACTATGAAGGATAATTTAAAAGTTATTGAATCCACTAACTATATACAGTTACTGAGGTCTTCAAATCGAAGTCCCTCTTTTTAACTAACTTATAGCCTTATAGGTGAAATTTATCGTAGCTTAAACTTGTACTAATCAAGACTAATCATTTTCATCGCGTAAGAGATGTTCAAATTTATCTACGCGTTGCAACTTTACCTGGTATGGAAATGACATTATCATTAGAACGGTTATTGCACTTCATCAGTCATTGCCGTCCTATCCTTACACTGCACTGTACAAAGAATTGTCAGCCTTGGCCTTCAAGGCGTTCTGGTAGATTTCAAATCTCCTACAACTGATTCCCACTTTATGTGCCTGCATAACTAAAAAGGATAAAGCCACACTGTCAATATGCTTTTTAGTGTTATTTTTTTGAAGATGACATTTTTCATTGTATGACATTGAGCCATTTCTAATTGCTGTATATGTTTTGATAGGTGATATATCGAGATTTTAAGGCCTCAAATGTGCTTTTGAATGAGAATTTTAAGCCAAAATTATCAGACTTTGGGCTTGCAAGGGAAGGGCCAAAAGGTGACCATACTCATGTATCCACAGCGGTAAGTAGATTGCATACGACATGCTCTTCTTGTCTGCATTAGTTTAGAATTACTTTGTAACTTCTCTATCACATTCATAAGACCATCCTTAATTCCTTTTGTGGCTCAGTGCGTATAGGATCATCCAGTCATGGATACGTGACCAAATTTTAAACAAGCCACAATGCTTAGATCACTTGAGTAACCGTTTTGGGATCGGCAGAATTTTGTTCAGTCAGGGTGCAATATGTATTATGGACTCGACACGTTTACTTATGATATATGTTTTGCTCAATGTCTTCATATATGTGATCTAATTATGAACCAATTACCAATGCCCGGTCATTAGAAGCATATAGAGTTGATTGTTCAAAGTTCTCGCTTGCTTCTTGCAGCATCCGTTATGACTGATATGTTATGTTATGTTTCCTCTGTCTCATCAGGTGGTTGGCACATATGGTTATGCTGCTCCAGAATACATAAAAACAGGTCATCTCACAATCCACACCGACATATGGAGTTTTGGCGTGGTGCTGTATGAAATCCTAACAGGAAGGCGAACAGTGGAGAGAAACCGTCCCACAGCTGAGCAGAAGCTACTAGAATGGGTAAAACAGTTTCCAGCGGACAGTAAAAAGTTCAGCATGATAATGGACCCGCGACTCAGGAACCAATATCCTCTCAACGCAGCACGGGAAGCTGCCAAGTTGGCGGATAGGTGCCTGAACAAGAATGCAAAAGAGCGTCCGACAATGAGTCAAGTGGTGGAGAGCTTAAAGCAAGCAATACGAGATTCTGAAACAGAAAACAGAGCTGATAGTAGTGGTCGTCAACCATCCGGATCCAAACTGGTGCCCAGGAAATTCAAATGAGGCTGCAAAATCTTAGAGATGATTTTCAAGAGATAAAAACTTCATCGCGAAGATATGTTTGAATGTAGCTCTTCTCCGGCATCAGAGTTATGATGTTCTTGGACATGTCAGCCACTAGAGACATATATATATAGTTACTGGAATTAAAACCTTGCCCAGAGCCTGTATATTTTAGGATTGGTGAAGAGAAGATGGTGTGAGAGAGGTGGAAGATATTAGAAAAGATTCATTGGATGATTGTAAATTTCTATGTTATAGTTTGTTGGGGTGATAAGTGGCAATACAATATATTCATCTTCTAAGAAATTATCGATACTATGAACCAAAATTACTCTCTTTACTGATTAGAATAAGTTAAATCCAAAGAACATTGGGACTCAAATCAGATAACAGATTGACATCAAATATTATATTCTATCTTCACATGTGGCATCAGAGCCGATTTTGTCTAATGACATGTCTTGCCTCTTTACTTAAATTTACTATTCACGTGTGGTACAATTTTACCTCCCGACTTGAATCCACCATTTTTGAATCGGTTCTTTCTTATTTGGTCTGCACGTAACGGAGAGTGCTAAACAATATTATCGACTTAAGTCTCCCTACCCGCATGTAGACTCGAGCCGGCACATATATCTTTTATCCAACCTACACATCAAACATGAAAGTAAAAATAGTACGCACAATAGTGAAACTTTTTTTTTTTTTAATAAAGTTAAACTTTTTTTTGTAATGGAAGTCTAAACCATCACATCTACAAGTTTTCTCATCAAATATTAGCACTTAAGTAACTCAAATTGAATCCCAAATTATTATATTATAAATTATTATATTTTGAGAGTTTTGTTCCTATTATTTGCACATGACTAATTTTTTTTTGAAATAATAATACCTTTATTATAATTGTATGAACGTAGTCTAGATACAGCCTAAACTGATCTAGGAGACCAGGCTTTTCTAGGAATCCGAAGACACAGACGCTAATA
>JAYMTA010004351.1:0-12755 GCA_036897625.1 Pelargonium cotyledonis | reverse complement strand
CAAACAAGCACAAATTCAAGAAAAAGTATCAAAACTTGACAGTGAAAACCATAAACTTGGAATCAAACCAGACCCTCAATACCTGAGGCCTGAATCTTGAAGGTGAAGGCATGAACAGATCCTAGAAAACCCTAAATCTTGAAAATTTCTCATTTCAGTGATGAAGTAAGATCTTGAGCTCTCACTTATGCCCTTTGCTTTTCTTGCAAAGCTGCATGAGAGAGAGAGGGGTTGCAAGAGAGAGAAATTGAACTCTCACTCATGCCCTCTGCTTTCCTTTTTCGACGAGGGTCGAGGCCGGAACCGCTTCCTCGTGGCGTCGCCGGAGCTCGCCGTGAACTAGATTTCTCGTCGAGATCTGGAGCTTGTCTCGCTGGAGAAGACGCCCAGATCTGGAGCTTGAGCTCGACAAAGCTGGCGACGAGCGTGGGGACGAGGCCGACGTTTGGATCTCGGCAGTGCTTCGATGGCGAGCAGCGACAATGGTGAGCGAGAGACAAGGGAGATGGTGTTGTTGTTCATCAACAGTTTTTTTTTTAATTTAAGTGTCTGTTTGGTGATGTTTAGTTTTTAATGAGAAGGGTAGTTTGGTCATTTTACCACCTTGGACGTAGTTTTGGATGGGAATAGGGACGAAAAGTTTTGTGACATACTTTAAGGTAGCCAAAAGTAACAAACCATACTTTAGGGTAGGTATGTGCAAAAGGTGCATACTTCAGGGTAGATACGTGTAATTTTTCCTAGCATTTATGTTGGACATGACCGTCGAGACACGCTTGTGGAGGCCATATCTAGTATGCTTTTCAACGACAGTGAGCCTCCAGCGACGATGACGATGAGGCGATGGTGGCAAGCTCCAGATCCGACAATCGCGAGCTCCGATGTCTCTCTCTTGATTAAGATTTTGGATTAATTGTTGTGATGATTTGAAGTTTGTTGGGATTAATTGTTAAAAAAATTTTTGTAAAGATCTCACCGAAAAGTTTTGAAGTTTCCGGCGAAACTTTGAATTTTTCGGCGAAACATGATGAACATATTCTTGATGAAGAAGAATGGTAATATAGTAAAGGACAATTTTGAAATTTCATAAAAAATTTGTTCATATGTTGGACACATGATTAATTTTTTAGAATATTCCGTTAATTTTAACGAAAAAAATTGAATAAAAGTTATTTAACATAATTTAAGATAGTTAATAATTACAAACTAAAGTTAACGACAAACACGTGTAAAAGGTATTATCTAAGGACAGCCACGTGTAATTTTCTCTATAAATAAATAAGAGGGCCAAGCCGAGCAGTTTACAAGGAAATAAAAAATCAGTAGGTAGCCCTAGCTTAGGACGGACCAATTTCCCCGTTATTTTGTAACAACGCGAACGCTCGAGGGATCATGAATCTTCATCTTCAATAACAACAAGCCTCCTTGTCTCCTCATTTCTTCTTCTACAACTGACCCTTCCATTTTTCTCTCATTTTCTTGGAAACCAAACGAATCCTTCATTTCGTTTTATTCTCATCGTAGATCTGTACAGATAACCCTGCATTTCACGCTCATTTGTACGATCCCGTCTGCCCTCAAACCCTAACTCTCAACCCTTGTCTCCGACCGATTCCTGCAACGAGGTTTTGTTATTGCTTCTGTTTTAGGATCCTCTTGGCTACACTAGTCTTTTGTTTTCTTTGTGTGTGTGTGTGTGTGTCCTGTTTGTTTCTGATTTTTCGGCTCTTCTATTAAACCCTACGGTTTTATTGTTGGGGTTTGGGGCTTGAATTTGTGATATGAATACGCGGGGAAGGTATCCACCGGGGATTGGTGCCGGAAGGGGCGGAGGTGTCAACCCGAATTTCCAGTCGAGAAACCCTCAGCAGCAGTACGTGCAGAGGAATTTCGGTCAAAATCCTAATCACTATCAGCAGCAACAGCACCAGCAGCAACAACAACAGCAGCACCAGCAACAACAGCAGTGGCTCAGGAGGAATCAGCTGGGTGCTCCGGATTCCAGTGTTGACGAGGTCGAGAAGACAGTCCAGTCGGAAGCCCTTGACCCAAGGTTTGGTTACTTATATATAAATATATAAACTTTAGTGTCTGGACTGATTCTTCTATGTATTTGTGCATGTGGATAAATTAACATTGTTAGATATTATTAGAGAAACCAACTATGATTTTAAATCTGGAAAATATATGTCTAGCTGACTGTGTAAGATATTTTGGTTGTGAGAGATATTGCATGTTCGATTGGGTGATTTACTTGTGACTTGTGTGTTGCTGTGGAAATAGAAATCAACACATGAGGCTCCTATCTAGTCCAGAAAACTGGTGTATTTATCTGTTGGACCCTTTTGTAAACATCCAATTTTGTGGTTCTTGCCCCCTTGGTGTTGGATTCTTGGTGATATAAATTGTGGGATTCCAGTGGAAAGTTGATTCAACATGAAAGACTGCAATAATTACTACATTTATAGTAAATTTTTATTCAGGTATTTGCTGTTTGTAAAAAAAATTCCTTTTGTGCTTGGTAAATCCAACAAAATTCCTACTTAAATTGGATCCTCCCAATCTCCTAATCGAGCTGCAGTTTATGGTTTTGAAATGAACATTGATTATAATTTTGATTTGAACTGAGAAAGTCCAGATTACTACCAATTACTTACTTTCAACTTTGATGGATTTTGCCTGGAGATGGGTTATGTATAGATTGTGGGATGTACATTGATGGGCCTACAATCCTGGATGATAGAAGGAGCTGCCCTTGTCGGTTTTACTTGGAAAGGTGCAATAATTGTTTCTATATATATATAGTTATGTAGGAAAATAGTGATAGAAAAGTGTATTTTCAAGTATTGCTGAGTCCAAATATCCAATTGCAGCTCTAGGCTTGACTGGCTAATTCTGGTTCATAAGGGAAAAATTTAAAACAAATGATGTCAATTTTTTTGAACCATTGAAGCTTACCTTTACCTTAGGAATATTAGTATCATATGGGTAAAGCAGTGAGAATAGCTTTCGTCCAAGTGTTGAAGTTTGAATAATGATAATAGTCATTCTGAATAAAAGTAGGTGATTGGTGCTGCAGTTACTTTCTATCTTTGATGGGTTGTTTTTCCCCCTCTTGTTTAGAGTAAACACTTTTATGTGGTTATAGTTGCTTATGGTTGGAATTGTCTTCCTGGTCTAATGTTGGGCCGAAAAGTTGACTTGACAATGAGCTTGATGTGGAGGCTGTTCTGTTCATATATTGTTATTTATATGCAAAATATTATAAGATGGTTGATTTGCGACATTTTAGGGACTTTTAGGAGGAGGGGTGGATGGATATGATTGGGTTTGATAATATTGATGAAGAACATTGCGATTAACTGTACTATTTCATCATTTCTAGAAACGAATGGTCATTTATGTAGTTATCAAATATTCCGAAGATCCTAAAATCATCTCCCTGATATCTAAATGTCTACACCAAAAAAAATCTTCATATTGCTTTTTAATGTCTTCTGGTATAATTTATACTTATGGTGCATAGTTTACATGAATCTGATTTTCTTTTATAAATTCATATAGTTCCCAAGATTGGAAGGCAAGGCTAAAGATACCAGCTCCTGATACTCGCTACAGAACAGAGGTATGTTCGTATATGATATTCTTACTTCTGTATGAACAGATCAGATTATTTAGTGCATGTCTTTATAAAGTTTTCGTGCTGTGTTTATGGTCGGGGATACCTAGTTGAACTTGAAAGATTGACCTGCATATCGTATGACATTAAATTGCTGCTTTTATAACCTATTAAGAGTTTCCAGACTTTGTTGAGTCTAATGTTCATGTAAATGTGAGAATGTCTAAAGAGGGTGTTTGGATTGGCTCATGGCTCGGTCAAACAAGCTCATGAGCACAAAATAGCTCTTTTTAGTGTTTGGTTACGACTAAAATAGCTCATGAGCACTTGCTGAAGAGCTAAAATAAAAGAGCCGGGTACCCCCAGCTTCTGATTTTTCAGCTCATGAGCAGTTAAAAAAGAGCTATTTTGACCTAGTAAAAGACATTTATGTCCTTTTATTTTTCTTCAAATTACACATATTTATTCTATAATTCAATTTATTGATTAACTTTAAAATTATTTGTCATTTGTCTATTTTAATTAACATCAATTAAATATTACTATTTTTTATCATGATTTTTATCCAAACAGTTAAAATGCTTCTTTCTAAAAAGAGTTGAAAGCATAAAATTGCTCCCGATCTTTTCATGATTATGAGATATTTTTGAGAAGTTAATACAAACACCCTCAAAGTTAGACTCCCATCATCTACCATGTCTGCGCAACTGTACAGTTGCTTGTTTCAAATAAAGTATCTTGGGCTGTCAGTCTTTATCTTGTCATGACATGAGTATGCTCTACTGTCAAAGATCTTATGTAAATATTTGAAGACCTTATCGACAAGCTAGGTTGATTAATACAAGAATAGTTATGCCTCTACATAACCCGTTCAAGCTTTTACCAATTGCCTTTCCTGAGATTAAGGACCATTATATTGTGATGAAGAAAGTGTTGATGAATTCAGAGTATTCTAACTTTGTATATCTAAGAATGTCCAATGACTCCTCAACTATGATGTCTTTGTGCAATGGTGAATTCTTTGGTTCAGAATAAAGTATATTAGGTGGTCTCCCTGTGTTTCCCATCAGCATGCACTCTAATAACAAGCTAGGTGGATTTGTAAATCTTTTTTGTGTCTCGCTATTATTTGTTAATTTGCAGAGTGTTCTGTGGTATGCATGACACTATTGGTAAAATGGTCAAATAGTGATATGTTTTGTGCTTTGCCTTTATATGGGGGAAACACATGAGCTGTTATAGCATAAGCATCAGTTGTTTTTTTTTTCCTTAGCTTTTTAGTTTTAATAGGTTCATCTTTCTTATGGATATCTGTTGATTAGGGTCAGTAAATAGAGATATTGAACTGTTTAGAATTATAATATCTTGAATTGCTATTGGAATTAATCTATCTCATTTTAATGAGAGATGTAAACACTTTTGGTCATTTTCCTCCAGGATGTCACAGCTACTAAAGGAAATGAATTTGAGGACTATTTTCTCAAACGTGAGCTTCTTATGGGTATATATGAGAAGGGTTTTGAAAGACCATCTCCCATTCAAGAAGAAAGTATTCCCATTGCTCTAACGGGCAGTGATATTCTTGCCAGAGCTAAAAATGGAACCGGGAAAACAGCTGCTTTTTGCATTCCTGCCTTGGAAAAAATTGATCAAGATAACAACATCATTCAAGGTTTGGTCTTCACTGTTATCATCAACTGAATTAATGTTCAGCTATTCTGGTACTCTCGAGTCCTGAGACAGTTTGTGAAACAATGCTTCACCATTTTGGTTGATGAATAGTGTCAGATTCCTATGCCTGACTCAAACACACGAATCCTACTCTATAATTTTGAAAATAAAAATAATTAAGAGGATGATATTAACTTAGGATGACAATCATTTGAAACAATGCTTCACCATTTTGGTTGGTGAAAAATGTCAGATTCCTATGCTTGACACAAACACACGAATCCTATTCTATAGTTTTAAAAATAAAAATAATTAAGAGGATGATATTAACTTAGGATGACAATTTCTTACTATTAATGATTTACCATGTTGAAAATGAAGTTGGTTACAATTATTATTGTGTTTAGTTAGTAACGAAGACATTTTGGATTTTAAAATGACGTGCTTGTTGTTAGTATGAATGTATGGTTAGGAACTTCCAAGTTCATCTTATTTATTACATCTAAAATATAAAATTATAATTAAAAGAATTTACATGTCGTGACGCATCATGTCGTATGTTTTCTTAAAATGATGAATCCTGTGTCTGACTCGCGTTTTGAATCGTGTGCTGTGTCTTCATTGGTGCTTCATTGGAGACAGTTATGCACGAGCTCACTCTTGGAGCTAACTATTGTGTTTAGCTACATGCATACAATATGAAGTTCTTGTCCGAGTGAGCTCCTTGGCTGGTATTTTTGTCCTCTCCGAATTAATAATCTGCTGTGTATTGTTGTGCACCTGGATTCAACACCATATGTGATCCTAAATGATAATAACATAGTCAATGTTACAGCTATGAGTTGATTGTAAATTTTGCCCCTATGGCTCTTGGTATTACATAAGTTGGATATGTGTGCATTGTCTTATTTTTATTTATCTCCCAGCACTTTGTTGGGTTTGAACAGGTTAATCTAATTTGGTTCCTAATTTCCATGCAGTTGTTATCCTTGTTCCGACCCGAGAGTTGGCTCTTCAGACATCACAGGTCTGCAAGGAACTAGGGAAGCACTTGAAAATTCAAGTCATGGTGACCACAGGTGGTACCAGCTTAAAAGATGATATCATGCGTTTATATCAACCAGTGCACCTGCTTGTTGGAACCCCTGGAAGAATACTCGATCTAGCCAAAAAGGGTGTTTGTGTTTTAAAAGACTGTTCAATGCTTGTTATGGATGAGGTAAACACATGATGTGTGAAGTTTATCTGTGCATGACAGTTTGTTGTTGGTATTAGTAACTTGCTTTTCTTCTTATATCATATTAGAAAAGTTGGCAAGTTATCCTGGGTGTGTGGATAGTTCCATGAACATTGGTTTAGGATGGTGCAATTGTACTGTTATTATTTGTGTTTTCCTATTGTCCTTTTACTTTGATTATCTTATTAGTGATGTGTTATCTTATGATAAAGCACAGCTAAAAATGCATTTTCATAGAATTGTTAGGTCAGACTCTAGGCTGTGTTAATTTTTTACCCATTTCACAGGGTAGCAATCAGATTTTATACACACTATCTAGTATTGTTGGCTGCTGAAATGTGATAATATCTGCCTTTTTATGTCTCTCAGGCTGATAAGCTTTTATCTCCGGAGTTTCAACCTTCAGTAGAGCAGCTAATTCGCTTCCTTCCTGGCAGTCGTCAAGTTTTGATGTTTTCAGCTACTTTCCCTGTTACTGTTAAGGATTTTAAAGATCGATATCTACAGAAACCTTATGTCATTAACTTAATGGATGAGCTTACTCTCAAGGGTATCACTCAATTTTATGCTTTTGTTGAGGAAAGACAGAAAGTCCATTGCCTAAACACTTTGTTCTCTAAGGTTTGCAATTAACTGAATTGGTAGTGCTTGCTCTTTAATTTTTGTACTGTCTTCATGATTATGTATAATTGATGGGATTTATTTCAGCTTCAAATCAACCAATCAATTATTTTTTGCAATTCGGTGAACCGGGTGGAACTCTTGGCAAAGAAAATTACAGAGCTAGGATACTCTTGTTTCTATATTCATGCTAAGATGTTGCAAGACCATCGAAACAGAGTGTTTCATGACTTCCGCAATGGTGCATGCAGGAATCTTGTTTGTACTGGTGAGTTATACATTGTTTTTGTTCTTAATTTCTTATTCATGAGATTAGATATACTTTTTTCCATCGGGTATTCCTCGCTTTATACTTTGACGTATTCATGTTAGTTCTGTTGCATTCCTTAAATGTACTGTTTATTTATGTATGTGTAATTATTTGCTCGGAAACTGCAGATCTGTTTACGAGAGGTATAGACATTCAAGCTGTCAATGTGGTTATTAACTTTGACTTCCCTAAGAACTCAGAAACATATCTGCACAGGGTATGTCAGACACAGTTTTTATGTAAGGCCATATCACTGTATATTAAGTGCTCACTGTTCAATAATTTTTGTAGGTGGGTCGATCAGGAAGGTTTGGACATCTTGGGTTAGCTGTGAACCTGATCACCTATGAGGATCGTTTTAACTTGTATGTACTTTGTCAGCTTTTGGGTCAAATTCTTGTAGCTGTTTAATGGTTTTTTTTAGTCTTATAAGTTTATTTTATTATTTTGCAGGTATAGGATCGAGCAAGAACTTGGAACTGAAATAAAGCAAATCCCGCCACACATTGATCAGGCGATTTACTGCCGGTGATCTATGGTGTATTTGTCTTGCCGTGTAACCAACAATGGTAACAGCATGATCTGATTCACTACATTCAGGGGTCGTTTGATTATCTAATTTTAATTGAATTCATAGGAAAATAGAACATTTGGCATTTTCAAACTGTAATTCTTGCATTTGATTATTTTTTATTTTTAAAAATCATTCCTTGATCTTGAATATTTAACTTGCATTTTAATTATTTCTATAAAAAAAATTAAACAAACGACCACTCAATGGTTATTTTATTATCTTTCCTTGGATTTAGTAGATGGAAGCAACTTATTTTAACTGATTTGGCTATGGAGGAGATGATTAATAGTGCATCGGTTTCTCTACTACAATACATCATTTTTTTTTTCTTCTTCCTAATATAGTCCCAATTGTATAGATAGTCAAGGTCAGAGTTTTATTGTCCCCTCATTTCCATTTAATGCTAAAAGAGCAACATAATATCCATTTTCTGAGTTAGCCAACAAGAAAATCTAAAATAACACCATTGGACATGCATGTTCAGTTGTATGATGCTTGATGGAAATTATCGTAACATCTTTCAGGAAACTTATTTAATTAGTGTTTGCCCTTATGATTCTTGTGTATGGGCTTTAAGATTTAGCTGCATGTGTACATGTAATTGAGCAGTCCTTTTAGAAATTCACATTGGTGTATAGTTTGTTTGAGTACTGAGATATGTGTCAATAAACATTGTCCCTCCTGTGAGAAGTGATTGTGAGATTCTTTCTAGAACTAATACATTTGAAAGCCTTTTTTTTGTTGATTCTCAAAATGGTTTGCTGACAGATTTTTGAAGTTTGAGGGATTTATAAAAATATTGTTAATTAAATTTTATATAACATTATTTTTGGTTGTTAGGTCAATGAAGCAGATGATCACATGATTCAGGAAGGTATCTATCTAGCTCTGCATCTGAGGAAAAGGCTCATTGCAACGGACTAGGTATTATTGCTGCAAGGCTTCAGGTTGATGCTGAATGTGTTTTATCCCCTGGGATGCTTAAACTGTTTGATAGGATTTCATATCCTTGGAACATTAACAGGACCCAATGACAATTCTAGAATTGCTTATATATCCCAGATAGATGCTGGGTCTAGTAAGGAGTCTCGTTTGATTTCTTAACAGTTGCTATTTTATTCTAGTTTGAGCACTGCTGGAGTGACTTATGCATAAAACTTATTTGCTGTTTCTTTTGTGCTTGTACTGTACAATATTGTTGCATCATGCAGTTGTTGCTCTCGTTTGATTAAATGGTTTCCTTGATAACTATTGGGTGAAAAATCCCTGCCATATTTAAGTTTCTCTAAAACACCGATCAAACTTGGTGATTATGATTGGAGCATTGTTTTCTAGTTGTTTAACTTGAATATTGTGGAATACAGACATTAGATTTCTGTGGGGTGTGGCAGGTAACGCCTGCCAATTACCTTGTCATTTTATTCAAGTTATGAATGATATATTCTCCATAGATTTCCCCCACTCCCCTTGTATCTGAAAGGACCTTTGAATTAACCCGACAAATGTTTGTTTTATGATCTTTAGATATTTGTGAGTTTTTTTTTTCCTCAATTTGTTGCACTACAGTAGTTTTAAATTTGCATAAGCAGATTAATCAAGTCAGAATAACATTTTGTAGTTGTTTTCTTGGTGTCCATTGTGGGGTTGAAGGCAGCAATCCGAAAAATATCAGTCAGCGCAGATGAAGGATTTGATTTTATAATTTGAGGTATGTAATTGTTGAGTAAGCAAGCTTATGGTACTTTATCAATCAACTAAAACAATTAATGATGTTGGGATTTGCTGCCGTTGCCCTGGAATTTCCAATTGTTTGAAGGCAAGATTTCCTGCAGCCTGCTGGATGATCCCTGTCCGTTTGAGTTGTAGTTGTCGCCTTGTAGGTAAATTAATTGCTCTAAAAGAACCAGAAATGCACTAACAAGAATGGTGGTGATTTCCACATCGTCTAGCTATTTATGTTAGGTTAGGCATGTGATGATCAATTATTGGTATGGTTGAAAGGATAGTTTTTTACATGCCCTCCTGAGTAGTTGTAGGTTAAACCGTAGGAGTTGGAAGTAGGAGAAAGAAGAGGAAAAAGTTTGGGTATAGTGAGTGCTATCGATATGGTTAGCGGATAGTGCTTGCCCCTGTAGACTTTGTAAATTGTTCGTTGGAGCTGTTTGAACTAGAGAAATTGCCTAGCACTCTGCTGTTGAGCTGTTTGAACTGTATTTGACATTTCATTGGTTGCATTGAAAGAGCTTTATACAATCTATAGTAGGCTCATCTTATCAATATGTGAGATAACTAAGCTTAACCCTTGCTTCATGTTCAACATTCTTTGGATGCATTTTTATTATTGATTGCATTTATGATATTCCACCTTAGGTTGGATAGTTCAAGCTCATTAGGCCTTGGCTTTGCCTTAACTTGTTCTGGTTTTTTTATTCTTTGAACTTTCGGTTTTGGGTTTTGCATGCTCAGATCCAATCTCCGACGACGTTCTCTACATAATATACTCTCAAATCTAGATGAATCTCCAGATATGGTATTTGTTGTTTCGGACCAAGCTCCTTTGTTGTTTTTTTGCCCGGCTCTTCTCTAGTATTTTTCAATCTTTGACTTGTTTCTGTGTGATTGCTGTGTGTTAAAATTGTGCATTTCTCCTGAATTCTCTTGTGAATGGATATTTTGAAATTGGAAATTTGGTTTGTTAGCTGTACTTTCTTGGATACTTTTTTTTTTTTTATCAGCCTTTTCTTGGATACTATTAGGTATGGTGTTTTGTACTGTTTCTAACGTTGTTCTCTTCACCAACACCCAATGGGCCAAGTGGTAAAGTTTACCATTTAGGTACCTGTAGGTCTTGAGATTGAGTCACTATGAGGGCACGGTTGGGGTATGGACTTATCTTTGTTTGTAATTTTGTAACACTTAAATGGGCATTATATACCAAATTTAAAAATAAATAAATAAATAAAAACATTATTCTCTTCATAACTTAATAGAGATGAAATATTTCCCTCAAGAAGGGTATTCAGGAAAGGATGCATGCCAAGCTTTCTGGATTGTGAGCTTTCTAAGGATCCGCATCTGTCACGTCCTCCCCATAGCCGAGATCTGGAGCATCCTCCTCCTGCTCTTCCGCGTGCATCCTGAGATTTGCACACTACTTATCCATACCCTCCATCCTTAACGCATTAGAGCTCCCTTGATCCTTCTCTTGCCATGTCACTTAGCATGAAACCATACAGTCCAACAAGACGCCAAACCCTAGCAAGTCGCCAGAAAAACGAAGCACAACAAAAACCTAACTAGTTTGGAGGCTACACCACTAGTCAAGAGACAAGACTCCAAAATTTACAATTCATATTTCAATATATGGATAATTACACATACCACCCCTCAAGTATACACATGTTATAGTAACCCTGACTACTCTCAAGTATTGTTTCTTATTATTGGGTACCCTGAATAAAGCCAAATATATTTTCATCCATTTGTTTCGTTATATTTAGCGGAATATTTCAATAATTCGGTCATGTGTCCAGCATATGACCATTTTTTTTTTTTGAAATTTCAAAATTGTCTTTCACTATACCCTTCTTCTTCATCATGTGTCGTCGAAAACTTTGAAATTTCCGGTGACACATGCATTTTCCGGCAAACATAAAATAAATTTTTTCATTCAAATTTCCAACAATAGTCAGACAAGTCATTCAAATTTCAGTACAAAATTTAACACAAAATTATATCAACAAACAAATTATTAGCCAAATGAGCCATTAACATTGTGAAAAAAAAAAAAAAGATATGTGCATCTTCTCCGTTGGTCTGTTTCCGGCGATGGAAGTTCGCCCAGATCTGCTCGGACGACAGCGTTGTCTCCTCCATCTCACCGAAAACGACCACTTGGGGGCTTCTCCAGTGGACGTGGTTGGTTCTTTACTCGATCGGCAGTGGTTGCTCCGACGGAGATCCGGACATTTGGGTCTCTACTCGAGGACGCAGTGGTTGGAGAGGGGCTGAGGCGATGTTGCTGACGAGGCCGACGTTGTCGATGAGGTCAATGTAGACAACCTAGCCAACAAGGTCGACGTCGCCATAAAATGGAGGTCTTCGTTGTTGCACAACTCATAGCGGAGCTCGTGTGGGCTCGACGAGATCTGGTTGCTCGACGACGAGGATTTGCTGGCCATGCACGCCGCTGACCTAGCTCTGCCGCCACGCACGCCGACTATCTGCTCCCTCATCTCATCGTTGCAACTAGGGTTTCTTTGTTTGTTATTTTATTAATTAAATTCAAATATAATAAAAATTAAAATTGAAGTGTAAAACAGTTTTTTGTATATCTTGGATGGAGATTTGTATGAAAAAATGGATTAAAAGATTTTTGGCTTAGTTCAGGATACCTAATAGTTAAAAGTAATACTTGAGAATAATCATAGTTTAAAGGTTATATACTTAATAGGTGATATGTGTAACTATCGTATCAATATACAATGATATCATATCCGAATTGATAATATTATATTTTTAAAATCCGTGTCACCTTAGTTTTATCAAACAATTTTAGTTATATAAAGAAAACATTTGAAGGCTCGTTTCAATCTCCAAAATCTTTAAAGCCCATAAAAGTTTTAGAGAGAGACTTGGTGCATGTGTTGATGGTTCATGTTCTTTACATGTGTACCACATGTCCGGCTGTGATTGGTGGATTTTGATGTGCATAGGATGGTCC
>JAYMTA010004350.1:0-12757 GCA_036897625.1 Pelargonium cotyledonis | reverse complement strand
TTTAGCTATATTGGGTTGGCAATAATTTTGAGTTTGATTGTGTTTATCTTGTGGGATTTGGTTGTGCTACCTGGATTTCATACTAGGTACTTGTGATTGTGTTAGTGATTTTGCTATCAGATTTTGTCAGTAGCTGTGATTGTGTTTTAGCAGCTGCTTATAATTGTTATAGTTTGAGTTATTTGATTTCCTGACTAGTTATTGTGTTGTATCCGAACTTGAATATGTGTGTGTGTAATGTGTATATATATATGTGTGCGTGTAAGGGTTTTTCTTTCAACTGTGATTGTGATTTTCTGATAGTTACTTGTCAATTACGCGTGCTGCGTCCAAACTTGTATGTGTGTGGCATAAACCCAGTTATTAGGTTTTGAAATTAAGTATTTGGATGGCCGAAAACTTTTTTGGGAGTGCTGCTTGAGAAGAATAGGGAGTTTTATGCTTTACAAACCAGCCATTTGTTTGTGTTTGAAAACATTTGGGGTAAGATGGACCAAGTTGAGGCTCCTTCATGATTCTTCTTGGCTTTGATTGTAAGGTCTGCTGACCCGTATTTCATTGTACTTATAAACCATTAGGCTTTTGTTTTTTCTTTTAACAAGTCCATCTCTTGTTACTCTTGATCGCTTTAGTAGATCTCGGTGCATCTTCCATGTTACATAGATTACCTGTGAATGAAAAGGCAATCAGGGTCCAAATTGCCTGCTCTATGCCCAATCACATTTTCTTTTTCTCTTTTCATTGTGGCGAAAATCCTTTCTTTGCTTACTAAATACGTGTTTCACAATGGTGATAAGATTCTCAAAATGAGTCTGTTAAATTACTTGCGCAACTTCCTCTAGGCACGGGTTAACCCTGCTGAAAATAAATCATGTTTTGTTGTTGAGATTTTCAGGGACAAGCTTGAGCTCAAAGCAGTGCAGGATGGTTCGGTCAGCTATGCTGCACTAGAGAAGAAGGCAGAGTTGTATGATAAGCTAGTAAGAGGAGAGCTATCCGATGAAGAAGATAAGGAGAAGTATTGTGTTGATTTTTTCCAGAAGAACTGTGAGCAGAATGAGTTGCCGCAGACACAAAGTAATGCCACATTACCGCCACGGAGTCAAGAAGGCGGGGATGACGACTCTCCGCTTTTCAATACAAAACGAGTGGGCCTTGGGCGTGCTGTGGGAGCAAATGACAATAATCAATACAAACAATTTGTCAGGTAAGGCTTTTCTTTGGTTGTGTAATATTTTTGCTGCATAAGGTTATAAAATCTTCTCAATGTCTGCTCTTTAGGGGTAAATTACATCATGAACTGGTATACACGGATTACCAAAGCTTGCAATTTATGCTAACAAGTCGTGTCTGTTGTCACGTTGAAATTGGGTTTGTGATATATGTGTCAACATGAATACATCACGTTTATAAATATGTTGGCACTATACGACACACGTAACACGTTTATTTGGATTCATGACACAACTTAACACGCATGACTACACGACTTGATCCGATCCAGCATGATTATATGACTCAAATTTGCCCTAAATAACTTGTATCAACGACAAAACTTTGCATTTTGAGTAAGATAATTTTTAAGTGATGTATGATATTAACAAATAATTGTTCAAAGTTTAAACTCATAATTAGCACTAATTGTGCTGTGCGTGTTAAATTTGTCAAACACAAATACTACTGTGTCGAATTTCTCAAGCCATAGTTTGACTTAGCAGTTAGTGCTATGCATGTTTATCAATAAAACTCGTGATGGACCTAGCAAGCATATAAGTATTGCAACATTGTTCTTACTTCTGAAAAGTTGCTTGGTACGATGAGAGGTGCAATTAGAATGTCTTTATTGTTGATCTTGACTCTGTCAATTGCACAAGAAAATTAGGTACAAGTTTTGTAAGTTATGCATATAGTATAGAACATTGTAAAGTAGCATTGAAGTCGAAACTACCGCACACTAAAATTTGCACGAGAGCACTAATAATATATTAGCTTTGTTATTTTATTGCTGTTCAGAAAAGCTACTTGGCCGATATTTTATTTATTTTTTGTTTTGATTTGCTCATTGGTATTTCCTGACCTTCCTTAAATAAACCTTATTTTACGTCATTTCCAGGGAGATTCATGAAGAAGCAAATGAGGCCAGAGAAAAGGTATCGGAGCTAAAATTGCGCCGGCAAGAACAGGCAGCAGCACGTCGTGAGAAACTGAGGCAGGCTTATCTCCGCAAGCAGCTTGAGAAACTGAAAGCTGCGCCCAGTACAGAACAAAGGTGATCTTTTACTTGTCCGATGGTGACGATTGATGAGTAAAAGGTACTTAATCAAGATCTTTTCTTTGTAATTTTATTACTATCCTTTTTTAGTCATTGTAGCTTAGTGTAATTCTAAGTAGAAATAAATTGATGTAGAGAGGTTTAGAAATTTGAATGGGTTATATAATTTGAAGAGGAAAAAGAAAATCTCTTGTTCGTCCTTCGAGTCATATCTAAATATTTCCTTAGAAGAGGCCGTTGCTTTTAACTCCCAGCTCACATGAATGGCGCTGGTTTTATCCCTGAGCGTTAGGCACTAGAAACAAAACTAGGGCAACGAGGTTACACTTTGTATCAAATTTTCACGATAAACATTTATATCATAAAAGAGTGTGCCACATGGTGAAGACCGTTCAAAATAGGACAACTATTTGCTTGGTGTTTTGGAGCTGGTGTGGAAATCTTTTGAATTCTTGGGCTGAAGAGATCACCAGCCATCTCATCATAGTTTGGAAATGTAAGCATGTTGCACATGTCTAACGAGTAAAAGGACGGTTCAGTGCACGAGACTTATCATAGTTTGAAAATTTAAGCATGTTGCGCATGACTAACCTTTTAAGACTTATCATAGTTTAAAAATGTAAGCATGTTCCACATGACACAGACTCCTGCTACCTAGTTTTAGAATTGTCTCTGCCCTTATGTTTGTTAAAAGGTTGCGTCCTTGATGTAAAATCATAACCTCACGGTTCAATATTCCCAATTAGGACGGTGGTTAAGGCAGTTTGCTACCACCTAGTACAAACTTTGGGGTCAACACTAGCGTTTTTTTCTGCCAAACGCATCAGACCGAGTGAGGTGTGTGCCTTTAAGATCACCGGAGGTGGGAATAGTCTCGTGGTGCGCAAGCTGGATTGGAGTAGAGTTAAACAATTTGGACCAGAACCTGCGTGCACCTAAACTCAAACTGAAAATTTGTAGGTTCATTGCACATATGGTTAGTTCGGTTTCAAAATGAGTGTTCTTTGGAAAATTGTGAGTCTAGCTGGGCAAACTAGCATATTTTGAATCTAGAATCCAGTTCCGAACCGACCCATGACTAGAAACCCATACTCATTTCAACCTGGAACCTAACCTCTGGACACAACCATGGTGTGTGTGTGTATGTATGTAAAATCCTTCAAATCTTAGAAAAACATAGGACAGTTAGCAGTACACACATGAAATATGGTCAATGAGACAATGACTTATAACATACAAAACAAGACCCATTATTTTCTGAGAAACTTCCTTTTATAGATGTAAAATAAATAAATTAGGTCAACCAATTTTTTTTTTTTTTAAAAAAACATTGAATTCAATTCAATAATAGACATCCCTGTGAAATGGAACTGGTCTCCTTATACAAGTAGAGATTCTTCTAGGTTATTAATTGAAAACTTCAACACGTATTGTATTGGGTCTCCATTTTTCTTAATTAACTTTAAGAACTTTACTGCTATTTTATTTACTTCTTCCACTGACTTGTTCTTCTAGTGTTGAAATCTGAGTATATATTTTGGAGATGAAATATTTATAAATAGAATTCACAATTCAACGGTATAATATGTATAAAAACAAACTTGACTGAAGAATCTAACCTAACCTAACAATTTTCTGACGACATGACCCGTCTAAATCTAAATTTTTCTAATGATTTGTCATCATCTCATTAATTATTTAATCTAAGTTACAAATAATTTGATTTAAAATCTTCAATGTATATAGTGTCTGAAATTTCAACAAAGATCTATTGGATGAGATTCCTATCCAAGAGACAAACAAAATAGATTTGCGTCCACAAATTCTTTGAAGCCAATAAATCATGGTCAATGAGTTAATGTCACCTCATCAATTGACGCCCATACCTGCCTCATTGAATTCGTGGGCGTAGAGCTTCCGTGCCCGTCCAAATCCATTTTGTTTGTATCTTGACTGAGAGTTTAAGCTAATAAATCAATCATGCATTTTTTTGTTAGGCAAATCAACATAGTTAGAGAAAATTATGAGCAATGACTTTTTGCTTAAGGAAAATCAACGCAAATGGTTTGGCTTTAGTCGATTTAAAATTCAATTGACTTGGCCTCGAATCAGTCTTTTATTGTTCTAAACTCGAAACAATGCAACAAAAAAAAACAAATTATCACCGATAGTATCAAACATAATAGAAAATTTCAACGCCAAATTATTACTTGACACGACCCGCAAACACGAATCAGCACCATGGGTCTGCCTCATCCAAACACAGCTTCTTTGAAAAGCCGCCACTTTCTCTTGCACGTCACACATGACACACACCTTGAAATCGCTGAGCAGTTACCTATGAAATCCCCAAACTACCCTCCAATTTGCCCCAGAAAACCAAAACAATCTCTCTCTCTCTGACTCTCAGTTCGTAGAAGATACAGAAAAAAAAAAAAAACAGAGCAACCGAGCAAAATTTGATCGATCTCGAGATGGGTCTTGCGAAGAAGAAGCTACTGTTGATGGCGAAGAAGCTGAGGCTGAAGGATTCGAGGATCAAGTTTCTGGGAGCAGCTTTCAAGTGGAAGAGGGTCAATTTTCACATGACGTTCCTCGACGATTTGCTCTTCAGGATCGTCTCTGTTTTCGAAGCCATAGCTCTCGTCTCTGCTCTCTGTTTCTTCTTCCTCTGCTGCGGCTGCAAATTATGATCATAACAATGGCACTCTCGAGGTTTTGTTGTACAAAGAGGGGTAGTTTTGTAAATGAATTTGGAATGGAGGGAAGCTATGAGTTTTTGGATCAATTTGGATTTTTTTATGTTTTAGGTGGGGTTTATGGTAATTTTACTTTTCTAAATTATGTGTTACTAACAAATGTGTACAAAGATTGATTTACAAGAAATTTGCTCAAAATCTCTTGCATTCGAGTGGATTTAGCAATTCTGGTCGCGGGTTATATATTTTGCGTTTAAATGTGCTGGTTCGTATGAATTTGTGGAGGAAGTTAAAGTTGATAAACAATTATCTAATAAAAAAGCAGTATGTCAAGTGGCAAAGACCGCCTACATGGCATTCAAGAAGACATTCATTCGATCCATAACAACATGTTGCTTAAGAGTGACTCACAAGCATGAGAGCATACCTTGTGGCAAAGACCGTCTACATGGCGCCAAAAAAAGACGTTGATTTTGAGTAGTATAAGCGTTCGCCAAACTGTCACAATGTACTAGTTTCAAACCTCACTTCAAACACAATCTTTGCCGTGAATATCATTGATCAACGTCTTATTCGCTACTCTTATCCTATTAATTTAGTAAATAGACCGATGTGAAGTTAGAATTTGAACTCTTGACTGCATGGGAAGTTACTCCAACAACTACACCAACCCATATTGATGTTTTATACTTTTAGTTGGCTTATTTTTCTCATTTTGCTGTAAATATTTACTTACAGGTCATTATCTCATTGCCGTTCTAAGCAAGAAGGTTTCGAAAATGAAACAACAATAAAAAAAGAAGACGTAAATAGAGCCAAGTGTGGAATATTTCCGATACCAATAAGAGAGCACGCGAATGAACATACTGAGTCAACAAATTATTTTTGGTTGGCTCGATTCAATGATAGTTTGCTAACATAAAACCTACAACTACGAATTTGTTTTAAACTGACTAGATAATATAAATTCATTATTATCGAGTGAGATGAACAATCTTCTTCACACTTCAATTATTAAAAGAATACAAAACGGCAGCGTTTGCATGTCTTGTTTCACTGCAATACGACGTCGTTTCCACCATCGCAGTCCCATTCTCTTCCCTCGTAACTGATCCTGAGAGCTACAGTATCTGAGTGGGTCGTTTCGTCACTCACTACCATAACCACCGAGCTCCGAGACGGTTCGCTCCGGTCCGGTTGTCCCGGTCCCAGAAACCGAGCACTTCGTCGACACAGCCCGAACCGTTTCGCACCGGTCGACGCCGGCCGAGTCTGGACTGAGCTGAAACCAGAAGGAAAGGGCACGAGAGCACCGATCATGGCGAAGAAAGCTCCGATGTCTCAAAACTCTCTCTCCGCTCCAGATTCTGACTCCACCGAGCCTCCCGTAGAGTAATCGCTTCACGCTTCTCCGTGTTTTTTTTTTCTCTCGTCATTTTTCTTTTTCATTTTCGCGAGGGAAAAATAAAAAAACGGCCTGAAATTTTGATTGATTTTGTGATTGTTGTTGTTTTTGCTACCGAAATCAACCGGCTCTGTGCAGTTGAGGAAGTTTTGTGATTATTGTTGAGAATTTTCCAGGAAAATGGTGTTGAGGAATAGAGCGACATTGAAGAGGGAGTATCTGAGATTAGATAGTGATGAAGAGCTTGAACAAGTGAAGAAGCGGAAAGCAAATTCGAAGAAGAAGGTTGTGAAAACTGATGCCAAAAAGCCTAAGAAACCACCCACTGCTTTCTTCTACTTCTTGTATGTTTTTATTTTCTCTTGCTTTTTTATTTGTATTTTTATTTTTTAGCTATAGTTAGTTTTGAACTCTTTATGTGCTTGTAATTAGCAAGTTGGATGGTAAGTATAGGGTGTCTTAAATTTATGGGAATTGAATTGGTCCCTTAAGCCCTAGAGGGAATGCATGCTGGATTTGTTTGTGTTTATTGTTTTTAGTTGCTTAGATTTGATTTTGGTTAGATTAGTTGCTTAGAGTCTAGAAGCGGGTTTACGAAGGAGAGTAGAATGTTTCCCCTTTTTGTTCTAAGTTGCATAGATTTGTTTGGTTTTGCGAGTAGTTGTTTATTGCGGTGATGGACTCTGTCTGAGTGTAGAAGTGTGTTTACGAATAAGAGCCGAATGTTTCTGCTTATTGGTCTAAACTGCATAGATTGGGTTTTGCTAATAATTGGTGATTGTGTCTATGGACTCTATTTGAAGGGTAGGGTTTTGCTAATAATTGTGAATGAGGGTTGAATGTCTCTATTTATTGGTCTAAATTGCGTAGATTCAATTTTGCTAGTAGTTATTGTTTGTGGCGATGGACTCTGTTTAGAGTGGAATACTTCTGATTTTTGTTCTAAGTTAATTATATTACTCGTAGTTGATGGTGGCGGAGATGGTCTCTGTGTAGAATGTTGAAGTAAGCCCACTAATGAGAGTTAGATGTTTCTGCTTATTGGTCTAAGTAGCATAGATTTGGTTTTTGCTAGCTGTTGGTGATTGTGACAACGGACTACTGTGTAGTGCAGAAGAGTGCTTGCGAAGGAGAGTTGAATGTTTCTGGTTTTTGGTCTAAGTTGCTTAGATTTGGTTTAGCTAGTAGTTGGTGGTGGTGGCATGGATTCCTCCCTGTAGAGTGTGGAAGTGTGTTCACTAATGAGATTCAAATGTTTATTCTCATTGCTCTATGTTGGATAGATTTGGTTCTGCTAGTAGTTGGCGATTGTGGCGATGGACTGTGTAGATGCAGAGGTGTGTTTACGAATGAGAGTTGGAATAGAATGGAATAATTCTCTTATCACGTGATGCTCAAATTTAGCACAACCAAAGGGCTCATGCGTATTGTTGGAACTTCTACTGCAATAGGTGTGTTTACCTTATTTATGCTGCCACAGTGCCACTCCTTATGCAAATAATAATATCGGTTAATATTGGTAATCTTATATACAAGTATAGGTGCTTGGTGGGGCTTCTCTTTTTCCTTGCTGTTGAGAGAGAATGATTAGATGGTATTCGATATCACAGTTTATGAGGGAAGGTATTGTCAGATGAACATCTAAGGTTAAACATGTTGAAGTAGACTAGATATGAAGAGCTTTTTTTTTTTTTTACTGGCGTGAGTGCAACTTATTAAATTTGATAGGATAGAATGGAGGAGGAGAATACAATCAGCAGATCCCAAAGAGTTTCACGAAAGAATTCATGTAGCTGACACCAGCATTGTTGGTGAAATGACTTGGTTGTTGCTGCTGCTGAAACTTCTAGAAGGCTGTCATGATCTTCTTCTTCTTGTCTTTTGCTTATCTATCTATGAATATCAGTTATACTAAATTACTATTTCGTGTTGCTTATTTATTTGTAGTTGTTGAGACTCCATTAGAATTCTTCTTAACTTCTCGCACTGGTGTTCAGACTTCAGTGTCTCCTATGAGACTATTAACTGTAGTCATTTTCTTTTTTTCTCCGTACCAAAATAATTGTCCACTTTCCATTTTTTGTGAAAATTAAAGACGTGTTAATTAGAGTTGGATTTTCCCCTTATAACCCCCATGTGTTAAGCGTATTGTTGGTAATTGGTGTTTTACTAATAAGCCAAAACACTTATTTTGGGACAATTTTTTCTAGAGAAAGTGGACAGTCATTTTGAGACAGAGGTAGCACTTAATTTGTACGCCTTTTTTTTCTTCTAAGTTCTAGATGCTAGAAAATGATTGTAATTGCTTACTTTTTCAATATCTCAAGTGTCTTAACTGAAATTTGTACTTTGGATATGTCAAGGGAGAATTTCCGTAAAGAATACCAGGTGCAGAACCCAGGTGTCAAGTCAATGCGCGATGTATGAGTGCTATATATATTTTGTATTTTCTATCTCTCTCTCTCACACACACACACAATTACATAACATATATGGTTTGATGTTTCAGGTTGGGAAGGCATGTGGAGAGAAGTGGAAAACAATGACATATGAGGTAGATTTATTATCTTCGAGCTGAATATATTTTCACTCTCTACCGTATGTTTGCTTTATTATGACTGGTTTGTTCTCTTATTCAGAGTCTTTTTCTTTTCAGTGGCTTGAACTGTCCAAAGTTTTTCTTACTACAATTTTATGTCGGAAACATCCAGCACTTTTATTCCACTCGTTCACAAATATTGCCCGAATTTGAGCAGAATCCCTTGGCTGACTATAATAATACTGCCTGTGTTCACTATGATCGTCTAGTATAAGATTGTTAGTATAGTACTCATATGACTTTAAAATGAGTTTAAGCAGTATCTTCAAAGGAGGTGAAAATGGTTGGGAATGAGAAACTGTGCGGGTAATATGATAACTATACATTCCGTAGCTAGTACATATGTTGAACTGTAGTCATATTTAGATACCATGCTATTAAATTTGACAAAATAATAATACTTAATGATGCGAGTATATAAGAAGAAACGATGCATCATGCATTGTATGACGATAGTTGTTCTAAACTTTTGAATGGTAAGCAAACATGGACGACAAAGTTATACTCTTGGAGTCTTGGTCATTCTTGTGGCAGCATCCAAGGTGATCATATTATTCCTTCGTCTCGATAGTGAAGGGTAATCTAGACCCAAACCTGTAGGCGTCTGAAATCCAACCTGAAGTTTTGTGGGTTTGAGTTGCATAAAACAAGTCTGATTGTTTTTGGGTTGGGTCAGTTGGTTGGGCACCCCACTGTTTATAAAAAAACTTGTGACCGGCCTGACCCAAACCCACATCTCTTGTGTGTCGGGTTCAGATGATGTCAGCTCTAGGCCTAGAGCAGCTGAATGCATTATTTGTTATGATCCATTTTCCCAAGTTGTTCTTATGCAGTGTTTCTCTCTCTCTCTCTCTCTCTCTCTCTCTCTCTCTCTCTATATATATATATTATTTTCCTCCTATGATAAAGAAACGAGTTATTGATTATTTCCCGTGTTCTCTCCTGTGGTAAATAAGCGAGTCAATCATCATTACGTTTCTAACCATTTTTGCTTCTTTTGCCGGAGATAGGAGAAGGTTCAATACTACGATATAGCCACAGAGAAACGAGCAGAGTTTGATAGAGCCATGATAGAGTATAACAAGAGAAAGGTAATCTCGATTTGTATGCTAGACATAAACTCGCTAACCGATTTTCATTTTCGGTTTTTTTGAGTGCGGATTGGAGCCGTTCATTTCAAATTGATTTTGTTGCAGAGAAGTGGCAAGGAACGAGAAGCCGAAGAGGATTCAGAGTTTGATGATTGAGGCTCTATGTTTATTGCATCTATTGAAGGATTAGGTAAACATCTGTGATACAAAATGTATATTTGCTTGCATGCATTCTTGATAGAAGTTTCCACTCGTTTTAGTCCTAAGAGTTATTGACTGAGGCTCGGTCGATACACAAAGGAAATGGATTTGGTTGGGTGCAGACTAGTTGAGGCGGGTATGAGAGTTAAGTGGTGAAGTGACATATACTCATTAACTTGACCTATCCACATGGTTTGCATGAGCTATGGGCTTTCAGGATTGTACAATTTGCAACTGCTACATTCATGAGATTCCATGATGAGCTGAGTCTAGTGAATATTTTCAAAATGCATTTCTTTGTGAAGTCATCGATTCAATATGTGAGTGTAAAATTTAGATGAGAAAATTGGTTTTGCATGTTCAATATTTGGTATTTGAAAATGTGTTAGATTTGTAATAAAGAAAAAATTTGTGCCAAAATTTAAATTTTTATGATGTGATCTCTAATATGCATTATAAATTTTTTTTGATATATCTTTTATAGTATGTATTAAACTGTATTATAGTAAAAATAAATTAATGAATCCAAACAAAACCCAAACCTAGTCAAAAACAGGTTGGGTCAATCAGTTAAGCTTTCGGTTTCCCTTTGATGGTATGTGATGAAATTATGGGTTAATACTTAATATGGGAGATATATCTCTTGTTGTGTAGTTTAATTGATAAATAAATAAATAAAACTCAAATCAAATGCACTCAACACATCTGTGAGAGAGGTAAGAAATCTTTAACCTGTATTAGTCTGGATATGGTCAAATAACTTAAATGTGCCTATCGCGAAAGTGCGAGCTGCGAGCCTACTCAGAAACCCACAGTTTAAAACCAAAACAAAATGTACTCAAATGAAACAAATACCTACCCAAAATGTAAGATCAAATCCTACCCTAATAGTATTAAAAGTTGTGAGAATGCATATGAGATCGACACTTCACCACTTTTATGTTAATGGAGAATTTTCAGAATTTTGGGATTTTTTTGTTTAATTTTAAAAAACTTACTATTAGCTAATACTATTTATCTATTAGTATTCATTATAAAATTAGTAAAACTATAAACATACACACGTATGTATACCAACTATTGTATATACATGTGTGTATATACCAACTACAAACTACAATATGTATATACACTATATATATACCAATTATTGTATATATATGTTCGTATATACCAACTACATACTACAGTATGTATATACACTATATGTATACCAATTATTGTATATACATATTTGTATGTACCAACTATTGTTTCTATACTACTTCTACTATCTTATAATTGTCAACTATTGCTTCTATTATACTGCTCACTACATCTATATATACTCAATTTTTTGAACTACCCATAATTCAAATAATTAATTGCCCACACCCCACTCAAATAACCTCTCATACACACACTCACATTCAAGTAACCGCTCTAAACTACATACTCACTCACATCATCTATTCTCAAAATCCACTCTCTATTTCCATATCCACCTAAGATCCCACTTACCACTAACTCGCCCACACAAATAACCAACCACCTATTACCACCACCAAGTAACCAACCACACATTACCATCATGCACTATCGAATATGGTTAATTTAACTTCCTTTAACTCCCCATGATTAATGTACTACAACCCACGTACCACTATCCACCCGATCTACATTATAATCTCTAACTAACTTTTTAAAATTACTATTTATTCTCACATCTTACACATCCACAATTCAATTTATTGGCACAACTCTTTCGCTACTTTTGACACATTTGGCTTGGCGAGAACAAGTTGGTCTTCCAAAGAAAACTTGAATCCCCGCAAGAAGGTTTATTCAAAAGCTACAGCATGATGTTCAATCTCATCTCAGTCTTCTTCCCTCTCTAAGGTTGGCTTCCTGAGTTTCGACTTATGGTGTTTTGACCCAAGCACTTTTATTTTATCCATGTAATTTTTTGTTTATTTTGTCCTTCGGTCTTTGTACTTTTCATCTCATTTTTTGGGATATTAATAAAAAAAGTATCAATTGCCGATCAAAAATAAAAATAAAACTCTTCTGCTATATTGGGCGGAAGAATTTAAATTGAAGCTTACAAGAAATGAAGGTCTCACTGTATTATGATGTGTTGTGTGGTGTTCGAAAGGAATGTGGTACCTCATGCAGAGTTTGTTTTTGGTTATATCTTATAATTACTTGGTATTCAATATGTCTAAATTTAATCTTAGGTGTTCTAAATTTTTTCTTTTCCATTTTATGATTTGAAGCTCATGAATTATTTTGTTGAGTAACTTTTTGTAGAGAATTTTACAAAGTATGCGACTATACAAATGTAATTTGTATAGTTGAAAAGTTCTTTCTAACATTCCACAATGTAATTAGTTTCTGATAAGTAGACTATCTATTTTCTTCGGGACAGCACTAATTGTCATTCAGAAGAAAAAAAATACCAAGTATTTCTTTGAAATTTTCACATAAAATGATGTAATGAATTATTGTGTT
>JAYMTA010004349.1:0-12757 GCA_036897625.1 Pelargonium cotyledonis | reverse complement strand
ATTATTTTGTAATTCTTAATTTTTACAAAAAATGGAAACAAGACACTCATTTTGGAACAAAGGGAATATGATTTTTAAATAATTTAATTTATATTTAGTTTTGACCCCAAGGAGTACAATAATGGTCCCAATACTTCACTATAAAACAAAAAGAAGATTTGGAAAATGACACATATATTATTACTTTCAAAATAAAAATATATTTATAAAATAATCTAAGAGACCCAAATTGATTAGTATGACCATAAAAGATTTAAAGTATCAATGTCTGAAATTCATGGCGAATTTTTACCAAAAAAAAAAATTCATGGCGAATTTGTGGTGAAATTAAGGCACACATTGATTTCATTAATCCAAATTGCTATAACAACTTGCTATTTGTATAGTATTTTCTTTTTATTTTGTAATTTCCTAGAGTTCATAATTACAACCCCTAGTCAAATGAATGAAAACAAATATATTCTCAAATAAATGCAGCTTTTAAATTTTATACTTCATCCGTCCCAAAATGAATGTCTTGTTTCTAATTTTTGTAAAAATTAAGAATTACAATATAATTTAATGTGTTTTCAATATAACCTTCGTTTTTCCATCTACACCCCATGTACATATTTGCCCATGTGCATAAGTGATAAGCGTAACATGAGGAAAACAATAATATAATAACCTAAAAATAGAAACAAGACACTCATTTTGGGACGGATGGAGTATTAAACTATAATTTTTTTTACTCAAACATGTGCTTTATTAATTATCAATACCCATACACAGGGACAGATTCAGAATTTTTATCTTGTGGGGGCAAAATATAAATGTAATTTGGGAACATGCAATTAGGATAATGGTTAAAATTGTTGTGGGGGCAACAATTAAATTTTCTATCAAATACAATAGACAAATACCCGAATTCTAACAGACAAATACAAGAAATTTTTGTGAACTTTTTTTTATGGGGGGGGGGGGGGGCAGCTGCCCCCAAAGCCATCAATGTGCATCCGTCTCTGCTCATACGTTTAATTACAACCAACATGTTGGCATATCCAAATCAGACCAAAACATAGACATAGAAGCCCAGTACATCTCAAACCCTAAATCGTTGATCTACAAACCCAAAGAGACAAACAATGTCTCCGTCAAGATAAACCTTAACAATAATCATAAAACAAAAGCATACTACCCAAATTTCAAGTTGAATTTGCAAACTAATCCATAGCATCCTAACGCGAGACCCGACATGACAAACTCAGCAAGGTAGCCCAACCCCAAACCCATACGCAACAGAAATATTAAAAACCAGCTTTAGGAACCTTCCTCAGGTCCATATCCTACTTGATAGTGGTCTGCCACCTCCACTGCAAATCATACTCCTATACCTCATTTCTTTAGACGGACCTTATCAACTCGGTTCGTCGGTAGCTCGTCCTTTTGCATGTTCTCTCGCTCCGTCTGTTGTCCTTCTTCTTTTACCATCCAATAGTGTCGCGCCGTTCCCTTTTTCCTCCTCCTCACCAGACCGTGATTGCTTGACCAATCTCCATCGGAGCAGCTCCACCACCCTCATCCTCCTCACCCCTGAGCCACCTAGCCCCAATATTGATCCCTGATCCATGCACATGTTCCTCCCCAACCTTCGGATGTTTAATCAACTCCTTACATTGGGGGTCACTATGCCCCATGATACCACAATAAAAAATAGAAGTGTGGAAGTTTCTCATACCTGAGTGTTATCCAGGACCACATTTCAAGTACCGATTTGACCTTCCAACGCCTCTTGATTGGAAACCGGACATCCACCATGACCCTAATCCGCACATACGATGTCTTGTTCTTTGTGTAGTTACATGATCCATCTCCATGAACTTACTGATATAATCACAAATACTTCAACAAAACCTCTCAATATGAAACCCCTCATGCAGATCATGCAGTTGGACCCCTAAGCTCAGTTCAAACAACTCTATCTTCATCAGGATATCCCCCGGTTTCAATCACTGGCAAATCAGTACATGATGATTAAACGTCCATGACCCTCCCTCTACCATCCTTCATATTAAACTATAATTTTGCAAATATATTATAAGAAACTTGGACTATTTTTTAAGACCAAAGTTGTCGTTCTCAAAAAAAAAAAAAATTATTCCATCTGTAACATTTTATTCTCAAATGAATTATACAACTATTCAACCTACTAACCAAATGTAAATCAAATGTCATGTTGAGGGGACAATACATCGACCCTAGCAAAATCAGCTTTTGTCTAGTGATCTAATTATGAGATTGTTCGTTCAACTTCCATTGAAAGGGAAATTGAGTTTATATTATAACTATAAATTAATCAATGGAGTATCAAAATCTAAGAAATTTGATTTCGATACAAGTACTTTTCATTGAAAAATGTAGTACTATCATATTGTAGATTGCAGTGTTAATCATATTCAATGATTTAAATAAAATGGCATGCGCAAATTCTGTCCCCATCAAATGCTTGAGCCACCTCTTGTAATCTTTTTGAAATTGAATTATTTTCATTTTCAAATTAATAAAAAAATTGTAAATTACTACAAATTAAGCGTGCAGAAATGGTTTCAACTTCAATTCAAAACCTGACTGATTTCACAGCTTTTATTTTGATTATCACGTATTTTTAAACTATTATCGAAGGTTCATAGAAATTGAGAGTTTGTTCCTCTTCTTGCTAATGTATATATTTGCTCTAGTAATTAGTTTAATATTTGTCGGCAGATCTATCGGTCGTTGAATTTTCTAAAATTTGCTTTGCTAATTTGATATGATATTTATATAATATTGCATTAAGAAATATTATAATTTTCATTTGTTTATTTCTTGTCTATGTTGTTTTGAGAGTTGTGACTTTCTCACGGTTACGACTGCTCTTAGTATTCACAGTGGTATCGTCTTTTGAATTTGCATATAGTTAAGTAACTAATTGTGATTTATCTTGCTATTTAAGACAAAGAGTTCTTGATTTGATAACAAATTATTAGGATAAAAGAGATGTCTTAAATTTGTTGTGTTTTTTTATTGGTGTATGCTCATAGCATGCAACAAAGACAGTTGTAGGAACGAGAAGGTCACTCTAAAGGTGTGGTTTGTTCGGAACCTTCGGATCAACTTTCGAATTTGTTGTCGAATCAAATGAAAGTCCCAGTGGTAGAGAGAGGCGTTTAGCGGAGCGCTTCACGTGGTCGTTTAAACTTCAAAATGTAATTGTTGTCAGTCATTAGCGTAAGATAATTTTTAACGGCTAGCCAAGTGTGTTGGTTCATGCTGATGTGGACAAAATTGATGACGTAGCAAGTGATGCCAGTTTTTTTAAATTTGATGTGGACATATTATGGTGACGTGGCATGACACGTGACCAACTCATTAAACAAATATTAAAAATAAGTTGGTCACGTGTCATGCCACGTCAACACTTTAAAAACACATGTTACAATACTTATTTCCGGATAGCAGAAATAGGCCTTTCTTAATTGGGCCTGATGTCTTGGTGATTCATATATATGGTGAACTTTAGGTAGTTTTGGGCTCTAGTTTGGAGGCCCATTACTCTTCAAGGTGTGGTCCAAAAGAAAATGGCCCACCTCTTTCTTCACATCAAGTTTCAAATAGTAGGCAACAAAGATGAAAACTGAAGCTTCAAGAACCAGTCAAACAAAAAATTCAACATTTGATAACAAATTGTTATAAAGGCCCAATAATCATTCACAGAGAAAATTAAGAAGTTATTATTTTATTTTATTTTCAAATTTTGCTTTGTCATTTTTGTTTAACTTGAAGATGTCACAATCACAAACCTCAACATATATAAAATACAAGTTGCCAAGCAAAAAACAAAGCTTAATGTTGAATCTGTGTTCTTGTTTATTCATTGCCAATTATATAAAAATGAACAATTCATATACAAATTGTATTGTATATAACGCTCAAGAGCGTATTTTATGATATTCCTATAGAGGGAAAAAAGAAAAATTATTTGCTCTTGATGGCACCTAATTTTGAAGGAAATGGTGTCACCAGTCATCACCAATGAATATTTTCTTCAAATTTCATTAGCAGCTCCTATCAGTTTCTTGCTATCTGTTATTATCAGAATGTTGAGTTTCAAAACTTGTCTTTCTCTACTCGCTTTTGTCATCGTCTTCATCGTAGTTGAACGGAAGAGGAACCGACTTAAATGCTCTGTACTTGCCTATGTTCGTCAAATGCTCGTTCTCCAATCTGCACAACCAATGAACAAAGAAAAATATCACATTGCCGCTAAGCTAACATCACATAACAACTTAGTTAAATCTTCCCAAAAGTGTTGTTTACCTAAAGAAAGTCCAAATGCCACGACGAATGATTTCAAGACTGGCCACAATTGTTGTCAAGGTTTGTCTGTGCAATGAGAACACCTTGAGCTCCAAAACTGTTTGCAACCACGCGAATCTCAGCAGCACGTTCAAGACCTGCGATTTGAATTGAAATGGCAAAACTTTATCAGTTCTTGCGTAAACTAATTGTCGAGACTTGTTAGAGTTTGTTGCGCGAGTGTTGTTACCATGGCTCCATAGTAAATGCTGTTGTGAGGGACAAGAAGTCTGTCCCTCAACCAGCGGTTCTTGGATTTCCTGTTGAGGAGGCCCCAATCGTAGACTAAGTCCCAATATGTGCAAAAGATTGCTGCAGTCACCGAGAAAACCCAAGCAACCACTTTCCATTCGAGGCCTTTGTTGAGACTATAAGCTGTTCTCAAGCACACTGCCACTACTGTCAAGAAATATTTCAAAGCGTTCCATCCTTGCACCCCGTCTTTCTCTTCAATTAGTCGCCTAATGCACTGAAACGAGCAAATGCACGTCAGTATGTACTCTATACTCTTATCATATTTATCTATCATTAACACTTGCATATATGTATGTACCTGAAAGAGACGAGTCCAATATGGAATAACAGCGACGATGAAGTAGAAGATGTTGAAGACGTCGTTATTGGAGCAAGTGTTCTCTCTGTGCTTGTAGTCTCCCCAACCATAGTAGCAAATGTAGAATTCAAGACTTCTGAAGGCTTGAACCTGGCTCGTTATCTGATCCGCCAACAAGAAATCGGGGAGTGTGACCTTGTAGAGAGGGGCCAGTAGCGAGTGGAACAGAGATGTTAGGAAGAAGAATCTACTTGATCGGTATATGATGTTGAATGGACAGAACAGAGCGATGAACACAAGCTGCAGCGTACAACAAGATCAAAATATAGACAATTAGTACTTATTTTTCAACTTAAGATGCTGCAAGAAGTTATTGGTAGGGTTCAATGATCTTACAAAAACCAAATTGAGAGGGAGGAGCTCAGTCAATGCTTTGTAGTCTTTTGTTTTTGGATCCATTTGCATGTCAAGATTCGCGAGCACGCATACGAGTGCACCTACTGCAAGAGCAAAGCTCATGAACAGCACTTCTCGATACCCCAGCTCGGTTCCTTGTTTGAATCCTAATATAAATGTGTAATTCACTCTATATTTCCTCCAGTAATACAAGTTCCCAGCATACAATAGCATGTGCAGAACAATGAATCCAAACAAACTGCCAAAGAAAAGTTCAAAAAGCACTTGATCAATTACACGACTCAATTACAAAACAGGATCAAAATTGTCAATCTTAGGAGGCATCTTTAAGTTACCTATAGAGTGGAAACAATGTTTCCATGTACTTGGATGTCCCCGGTTGATCCATGATATTTCGGGCACGAACCATCAGAGAAAGAGCTATTATCAGAGCCGCTGTGCAACCAGCAAAGAACCCTGCAAAGAATCAATTATAGCGTAAGATAATCGAATTCTTAATTGTAGTCCCAAATCATGATTGATGAAATATTAATCTTACCCATGGAAAATGTCACAGCGTGCCTTTCTTTCTTTGCTTTTGGTCTCAAAACCCTCATGCCTTTGCTTCTGTTGGAGTTTGCAAAATGCTTGATGAATGCATTTTCAACCCTCTCCATCAGCTTAGGCACCTGAATATTATTAGTACATATAGTTGGATCAGATTGTGGTCAGTCATATATATAAATTATAGAATAGAATATGGTTTTGAACATTTTAATTCACCTCCTCAGAGCTTCCAAGGAAGGAATTGTCCACCATTTTCATGTACGCACTTGCTGCATTTCTTGAAGTAATCTGCAAAATAAATACACATAAGTGACCAAATATATGCTATCATTGGGTACTACTACTGAATCAAATCTTGATTCACCAACCTTATCATACTTCTTCATGATTTTCAACAGAGCCTCCATATTCAAGAAGCTGTTTCGTTAAAACGTTACTAGAATTAGTACCTCGCAACATTGCAAATTGAGTGAAAACAGAAGAAGGCGCGCTAGAATTGCTAACTATACCTGTAGTTCTTGAGAAGGCGAAGCTTCTGGTAGAACTCTACGAAGGCTCTCTTGAGCCTGTCCTCGACTTTCTTCAGATTTTCATGGGTGAAGCTGAGCTCAGTGTGCTTGGGAATTTTGAGGAAACCTTTGATGGTAGACCTCGGAGAGTCCAAATGGTTGTGAAATGTCACATTGTTGAGTATCTCCATCGGAGGTGTCCTCACCGGAACAATGCTCAGCTCCATCCTCTGCACTCCCACCTTCTCGCCGCCGTTTTGGCTCTCTTTCTCGTCGTTTTGACGATCCACGTCTCCCGACAGCCCATGAACGCTCGAAGCTTCGTCAATGGAGTCCATCCGGTGATGAACCCGTCCTGCAAGTTAAATCGAACACAAATCCTTGAGATTCAAGAACAAGAACAAACTTATAATAAGTTAGTTAATATTCATTAAGTTTGTTAACACACGCTTTCCCAAAATAGAAAGACGGATGGAGTATATGTTTAGTCTAGAAAACTTGTAAATGAACTCACTGCTAGCTGATGATCTGGCCGCGTAGGGAGCGGAAGCAGAGAGAGCTGCGGTGGAAGAGGATATGTCGGAAGCAAGACGCTCCATCTCGGCTTTCTTGTCGAACAAACCAGGCGGGTTCTCGACCTTGATCCGGAAAGCAATCAGAGCGTCCATCTGCTTGTTGAGCTCCCCCGCCTCCAGCAGAACCTCGTCCACCTTAGACTTGTAAAACTTCTCCACCTTATAAAACTCGTCGTCGAGCCTCCTGAAGAACACCAGCTCGTACTCACCTCCCTTCTCGGAGGTGAGGAGGAAGGTGGTCTCGTAGCGGGTGGTCTGAGAGCCAGCTCTGTTCACAGCGTGGACGAGAATGGCCTGACTCTCAAGGTCCGGCGAGGCCGGACCCATCTCTACAGGCTCGACAACGTCGTGCCTGTGGATCAACCCGCTGAAGGGCCTGTAGCATGACACATTGCGCATCAGACCCGTCGGTGCGGGAGGAGGCCGGTTTTTCTGCCGGTGGAGGTCTACGTCTTTCAAGAGCTTTTTCAGGTGGTTGTAGTTCATGTAGGCTTCTTGCCATTCCGGCACCATTTGAGACACGAACTCCTTGCCAAACTTCATGGCTAAGAGCTAGGTTTGTTGTGATTGAAAATATGAGATGAAACAGAGAAAATGTGAAAGGTGAGTGAGGAAAGCAGAGTGGAGAGGTCCCATATATATAGACCATGTTGGTGACTTATGCGTAGGTTGTGGGTTGGTGGACGTTGAATTCACTACGTGTGAAATTTTTCTGCAAATCATTCCTAAGAAATTTTTTTTTGAAAAAAAAAAAATTAAAAATTGTGACAGACGTGAAGGAAGGGTTGAAAGGTTCCGCGAGAAGCGAGTAAAAGTGTAATTTAAGAGTGCGGTGCGGGGTATTATTGGAATTATAACCATGGGAATTGCTGAGTTGCTGTCAGTCGGTTGGGAGTTCATTCTACTTATCACCGTTTCTAAACTAACATTTGCGTGAGGATCATACTCCAAATGTATGGCTCCAGCACCATTTGTGTTAGTTAACCCTTATATATGTTGAAAATCTTTATTTCACCATGCCTAAGTTTTACTTTTGAAGATTATCAATAGTAAAAGTATAAACAAGACAGAATATTCAACAAATCATTCAATCAGAAAAACGTAAGGATACTCATAGTTTAACAAATTATCTACATATCTCAACTACATTTTGCTTTTATTAGAATTTAATTAGTACAATATACTCAGCACTAGAGGATAGATATCTATCTTCTTGATCTCTCTAAGATTCATACAAACAGCTTTTTTTCAGTACTTCTTGTGCATGGGCTTACTTTTTCTCTCTTACAACTACATGAATAAAGACATTTATAAGATATCATCATAAGATTCATAACATTACAAAAAGTTACTTTAACATATTAAGAGATTTTTTTTTCTCAAATGTATAAGTTTTCTCAAACTAAAAACTCTTATAAAATTTAAGATTGTCTAATTAATCATACTTCAAATTCAAACAGTCTTTTAATTGGAACATGATTATCATAAAGTACTAGGAGATCTCTTGCTTCTCCTCCAACACTTAGTCTCCTCATGAGACCTTCTACAACACTTCGTCTCCCGTCTCCACATAAGACACCCCAAGTCTCAAAGAGACGCATTTACCTCTTGTGAACATAGTCTCCACAAAAGGTTAATTACAAGATACCAACAAGGTTCCTTCCTCGTTGGGCCACCTCCAAAACTCCTTGACTCAAGGAGTTACCTTTAAAGTCATTGTGTGTTCGGGTCACTTTCAAAAGATTTTTGCCTTGTTATATCACCTACTTCATGTCTTACGAAGTCACCTCCTAAGTTTCTTGTATTTCTAGAACACCATATGTTAGAGTCTTCTAGGGGATCCACTCCACCGTGCCAAACTTGAGGGACATATATGTGGGAGCTCTGAAACTCATATGTGACCCGTAGATGGCACACTCGGAAGTTTAGAACTCAAACCCAAGTGAGCTTTGAAGTGGGAACCACTTTTCAACAACATATCACACGGCGACACGTGACAATCTTGGTTGTAAGAACATCCACAATGAAGTGTAATAGGAGTGTAATACTTTTGAAAATAATGCAATACATTATGCATGTAATATATATTACACACATAATACATTATTACATTTTACGTATGTCAAATTTGTAATTAAAATAAAATAAAAACAATTTTAAAATTACAAAAGTAAAATAAAATAAATAACTGTAAAGTTAAAAAATAAATTTTAAATGTGAGAGAAACATTGTACGTGTTTATGCATGTTAGTACACTCATGTAATCATTGTGAAGTTTAGTAAAGTAAAAAAAATGGATGTCATGACAATTATGTGTCCACTTTAGTACATTTGTCAGAGTATAATAACTATAATGCATGCTCTTATAGTTGAAAGGATAAACAATTCCAGTCTTTAATTATTTGCTCTCTCTAAAATCTCTCTTTGTACTTGATGTACTTTTTGATTGAAATTTTCATTCTCATCAACATGCGAGACGATATCTTAAAAAACACGTGAAATCTCCACTTAATGGTGTATTACACTTGCGTAAGCATCGTATTCTCCTCCAAAATTTGGAAATTTATAAAGATAATAGATTTGTGTGTGGATTTTCATTGACTTTAGTAATGTATGTGTGTATGGATTCTATCTGCAATTTTGGGCAAATAAAATATGAACAAGTGTGTAAGGCATTAAATAGAAAGGATCTTATTCATTTGTTTGCTGGTCACCATGACTGACACACGAATACAATGTCCCTTCAATTTCTAATTTTCTATCTTGTAGTAGTTTTGGCTGTAGGTGTAGGGTCCTCTCAGGCTTCTCAATGACTTTAGTAATCTCATTTTCAAACACAGAAAACAATAACACTTTATTTACTAAATAATTCAAGCCCCACATTTTGAATTGATCTTCAATTCTTACTCTTAAATAGTATTATACTAGTCATTTTTAGTGTTGGTGGCATCTTAAAAATGTGACACCTGCATGTTACAGAGCATAACAGCAAAATTAACGAATAAAAATATTGTCAAACCGTATCTTAGACACTAAATATATATAGTAAATTTTTTTGACCCAATATGGGTCTTCTTTCAGACTCTTACTTGAAGCAATATTTCTGATTCTCTAATTCTAAAAAGATTAACAAAAAAATAATTTTGAAGAGGTATCGGATTCGTATAATGCATGGAATGGCAGGCGCAACAGAAGAAAAAAAAAACTTACTTGTAATTATTAATTTATTGTTATTATTATCAAAAGAGGGAAGTTTCTTAAGGTTGTGGTTAACAAATAACAATGGAGTAAATCGTAAAATAATAAGCCTCTATGGCTTAAAAATCTCAAGGAAACAACTAGGGTTTTCTCTCTCTTTCTCCTTAGAGCAGTGGCTACGGTGCTTCTCTTTTGGGTGAAAGTTAAGGCTTCGAATCTGAACGGCCTGTCTCTCGTATGAGTGTTATACCTATAGGGTATCTTGGGATGCGGTGATTGTCTTTTCTTGGAGCAGTTTGGTTTTGACAAGCAGAAGGTGAGATTGAGGTTATGACAGAATTCAGTCCGGAGAGAGTCGCGAAGTAGGCACGCAGTTTTTTTAGTCGCCGGCGTGGGGTCCGGATCATATGCGTCGGCGACGGCTTTCTTGAAGAATGGCCTGGGATGTCTCTTGATGGTCGGGTGGGGAGTAGGCTTCGGTCGGGGCCTCACTTTGGCTTCAAAGCTTTTTTGATGAAGTTTTGGGGACGAATGGCTAGTCGGTTGTTTACAGGGGTTTTTTGCTTTGTTTTGTTGTTTGTTAGTCGGTTTGGTTTTAGTTCGTCTTGATAGGTTTTTGCTTCCTGTTTTCTCTGATTTTTTCTTGTAACCGATTAGCTTTATCCCATTTTGAAATGAATGATCATTTATTTCCGCTCAAAAAGTTTTTTTAAGGTTGTGAAATTCTTTTTAACGTGAAGTTACTAATTTATTAATTTAAAACAAACGACAAAAAAAATATAAAACTGAGTGTTTAAAAATCAATCAACCAAGACAAGTCTGACAAAAAAACCAAAAATGTAACCAACTCGTGTGTTACTCGGTTTGCGGACTAACCCGCAAATAAAAACTTAACACTATCAAATTGAGCCACAATAACTAAAACATCCTGAAAAATCTAGCCGAATGCACTAACATCATATCTATCAACTTAAATAAGTAAGCTAAAGGCACTAGAATTCTCCCTCTCCACCTGAAGAGCGCAAATAATTGAACACGAAATTTAAGACGATCGCGTGAATATCGTTGTCGACCACGCCTCGCCCCCACTGAGTCTGCTTTCTGATATGATAACAAACTAGTTGCTTTGAGGGCTCCAATCAAATCACCAACTTTCAAATCACCTTCTTCTTCCTTGCAATAGTCAAGATCTCTAATTACCCTACGCACACATCAATCCAAAAATATCATTGCGAATCAACACCACCAATATATAAACCTAAACTCTTTAATTATCAAAGCAAGACTCGTGTTATCTAAACTATAAAGACCGCAATTAGTTATCTATAAACTAAAGAGAACACGGCCGCTCTAAAAATCAAACACAATGTACAAAACCCTAACTAACTCTCAAAACGGCATAGGAAAAAGACACTCTAATTCTCTATGATGTACCTAGGTTGTGAATTTAATAATATAAGAAATAAATGGTAAAGAAATTAGGTGACCAATTTTCTAGGTTGACTCTCAAAGTCGCATCATGTACCTTACATGTGTAGAAGTCGTTGTAAGGCGTCATATAGGAATGTGGCAAGTCAAAGAGCTCCTTTAAATGATTTTAATTAAATAATTAAAATTTGTGTCCTCTACACTTGGTGACTTTATGTTTATTTTCCATTTGTGTTTTTCAATTTTCATTAACTATATGCTCGTGTTTAATTTTCTTTATACGTGTTCTTGAAGCAAACATTACTTAGTTTTTTTTTTTTTTTTCAAAATATGTAGTCAAATACTGCAGGCAGCTGTTAATTGTTTTCTTTAAAGGAAAAAAAGATAAGTATAAACTTGCGGATAAATAACCACTTTGTCAATTTGCATTCACATGCTAGGACTATATATTTATTATTTTCAAGAAAATTGACTATAGATCAACACATTATAATTATAGTTGATTAATCAAAACAGACCTTAAATTCTTAGGGAAAAAACGAAAGTGAAGTCATTTAAATAATTTATGGGTTACTTTTTTAAGGTAACCATTTGTTATAGGAAAAATTACACATATTTATCCTGATGTATGCATCTTTTACACATATCTATCTTAAAGTATGGCTTGTTACTTTTGGTTACCCTAAAGTATGTCACAAAACTTTCCGTCCATTTTTTTTATCCAAGTTAACGGAATATTCCAAAAAAATTAACATGTGCCCAGCACATGACCAATTTTTTTTTTAAATACCAAAATTGTCCATCACTATACTACTCTTCTTCATCAAGAACATATTCATCATGTTCCGCCAGAAAATTCATAATTTTGCCGAAAATTTCATAGTTTTGCCGGAAAATTTGAAGTTTTCGACATCATTTTCCGGCGAGTTTTGATTCAAAAGTGGAATACAAAAATCATTAGATATGAAAAATTTACAAACAATGAACCCAAAATTTAAAAAATGTCGAAATACCAACAATTACATATATGAATTAAAAAAAAATTAGCAACCCAGATCCGGCAAGCCAGATCCGTCGCCGTCCTCGGATCGAGCTCTCTCTCCGCTAGAGCTGGAGTCCTGCAAATCGCGACGGCCGGCCAGATTTTCCTCCGCCGG
>JAYMTA010004348.1:0-12758 GCA_036897625.1 Pelargonium cotyledonis | reverse complement strand
GTGGAGTGTCCAGTTTATTAAATCTACTGTACACGTGGTGGATTACAATTTGGCCAACTCGTCAGTAAAAAAATTAATGTGTCATGTGTCTTTATTTGACACATTATTTTGTACAACTTTATTTATACAAAATTTTATATATATAGTCTTACTTCTTAGTTTTATATTATAATATTTTATATACAAAAGAAACTTATAGGCATTTGAAAAAAATAAAAATATAATAATTTAAAAATAGATTCAAGGCAACCGATTTGGATAAACAAACCCTCATTTTGGACGGAGAGAGTAAGATTGAGGTAGTTTAGCTGTTAGCCACCTACTACCCCTCAGCAATCATTATCTATTCTGGAAATTGAGGTCACCTTTGCTCCATCCATGGAATCTCTTCTGAAGCCAATCTTCCCTATCTTCTCCACAAACCCACTCCACTTCAGACCCATTTCTCTCAAACCCATCAGAGTTGCTATCAAACCCCCACCACCGGACTTCGATTTCAGGTCCGACATTTCACAATATTCCAGGCTCGCCATCGCCGATATCTGCCCTGAATTGCAAGACTTGGCCGATGACGGAACCTTGGTGTTGATTGAGAAACCCAGCTTCGGCCCTGTTCCCTCATGGAGAGTCGATTTTGTGGAGCCGGAAGCGATATGGTTGCTTGGGACCACCCATATTTCGGACAAATCGGCCGCCGATGTGGAGCGGGTGGTGCGGGCGTGGAAGCCCGATAATGTGGTGGTCGAGCTCTGTAGAAGCAGGCAAGTGAGGTTTGGTTATGGGTTTTTACTGAATTTGCTGATGAACAACCTTGATTGGATATTAACTGGAAAACCACAAAAAATGAACTTTTCATAGAGTAATTGATTATTGTATATTCGAAATGCTAGCTTAATTGGAATAATAAGTGATTTGCAAAAGAATATCGATGGTCTTCCATTTCAGCATATTTTAGAGGTTGTTCATTAGAATATAGATGATTGCTCAACTGTATTTAACTGTCATTTTGATTTGTTCAAAATGCTCATGCATGGACAACAAGGTTATAATGTGTACATATAAATCTCCTAGTCTCTGAGGATAAACTAATTAGAAATTTAGCATGCTAAAGTCTAGACAGTCTCTCATGCTCCACTGTCATAATCGCCAAGATTAGGCAGTAATGTCCCTACTTAATTTTCTAGATTTCGAAATTTCGACAAGAGTATCACCTAGTAAACTACACTAGACTCTTATATTTGTCCCTTGCTTGCCGCTTTAGATAGATATTAATGGTAATTCATAACTAACTTCCTAAAAAGGAAATAGGCTACTCATTTTGGGGTAAATTTTCTAGAGAAACAAGATACTCATTGGAACGGAAGGTCTATTGATTTTACTAGGTGTCACTGCTTGATGGGTTTCAACTACTGGTTTAGAACCACATCTTAACTTAACTTGTTGCAGAGTTCATTTTCAGAGCTGGGATTATGTACATCTCTGACAACAGCGAGCCTGGCCAACAATTACAGTTAAATATGTTCTCTTTGAGTGGGAATGGGTTTTTTGGTGCCGTTGGTCGTAGCATAAACTTAGGTAAGAACTAATTTCGTTGAGTTGTTGCTTGACAAGGAAATAAAGTTACATACTGTTTATTTGATTGACAGGGGGTCAAACTGCTCTGGCATTACGTCTGCTCTTGGCAGTTTTTTCATCAAAAATCTCTTCTGATGCCAACCGTCCATTTGGGGATGAGGTAATTAATTTACTAATGATTCCTCCCATTATGGAATAGTTAAAAGAAAAACCAGAAATGTATTTGTCCGCACCATCGCCTTGAGTTATTAAACTATTATTTGAATATGCAGTTCCGTGCTGCTCGAAAAGCATCTGAAGAAATCGGTGCTCAAATAGTTTTGGGAGATCGGCCAATTGAAATTACTGTATGTACATTTAAACCCATACCAACTATTCAGTTTGATCTGTCAATATTAAAAATTTGCTATATACTTTCTAAGCTCATAATTATGCCCGTTCTTGGAAACTGTATTATATGTGTCTGTTCTATCCAATTTGTTCTTGATTAATTTGGAGGCCTGATTTTGTTTTTAATGTATCAACTAATGTTTTTTTCTTTTGCAGCTTGAGAGGGCTTGGAATTCCCTAAAATGGACTGAGAAACTAAGCTTGTTATTGACAGTTTTTCGTGGCATAACTTCCTCATCTGATATATCTAAGAGCAGTATTATGGTTTTTCTCTGATCATTCATTGTCTATGGGATTGATGCTATTATAAAATTCTGTCGCCGTTAAGAAAACTAAATATCATGGTTATTCTTCCTTGGGCTAGAAATTTTTGATGTAATTGTTGAAGATCCTAACAAGACAAATATTAAGAGTTTTGTTTCCTTGTGATATTGAGGTAAAGGAATACTTTAAATTGATTTCTCCTACTTTAAGCTATAATTTCCAGAGCAAGTAAAATGTTGCAGTTAACTGGATAGTGTTTCTGCTGCTCGATATACAATTATGAACTCTGGGATGATTATTTGATGCCATGAAAGTAAGTCTTTGGTGCAGAAGTTGAGCTTCATGTTGTAGTACAAACAGGATAAGTAGGTTCGGAAGTGCAATAAGCTTTAAATACTATACACGTTCTTAGCTCTAAGCATGTAAAACAAAAATTGATTACTAAACCAAGTTCTTAGTGTTTATGTTAGACCTTAGGGTGAGAATGTGTGCTTACAATGCTTCCATCTGAATTGAATTTGAATTATATATGTTTTGTAGGAATCGACGTCGGAGGATAGTAGCTTTCAGCTGTACAAGCAGCTTAGTTTCTCGTATCCGTCACTTTTGCAGCCTCTTATACATGAGAGAGACACTGTAAGTAGCTTCGTAAAAAAAAAAGCAATAATAAGTAGAACGCATCTCTTTAAGACTAACAATTCATGATGCAGATATACGCATGACGTGTTTGTTGGTTTTGCAGTATCTTGCATGGTCACTAAAGCGGAGCAAGGCAGTGAACAAGAGTAAGAGAGTGGTGGGAGTGATAGGAAAGGGACACATGAATGGAGTGATATATGCACTTGTGTCTGATCTCGGAGACTTGCGATTTCGAGACCTTGCAGGGTATGGCTCTGGCTCTGGCTCTGGTGCTTGGCTTCAAAATCTTCTCAAGGACTTGCTTAGAGATACAGTGATTGGGGTGGCGCTGTGGTTCATATATGAACGTTTCATAAATGGTACAGGATTTGGATTTTAGCCACCCTATTCTTTATTTCAGCTCCACCCAAACTATAGAATCACTTACTTGTATATGTATTACAGACGAACACATTATTTTTCTTTTGTATGTATATTCTATCGTACAACTACCAGCAGATGTAGCCCGAATATAGCCCAAAACAAACATCTTTAAGCGCTTTGTATTTTCATTGATGTTCCGGTTTAACCGCGTTGTATTTCTGTTGAGCAAGGTATCGTGAGCCTTTTTACCGATGGAATGAGCTGGGATATGCCTTTGGAAAGACCGTTAAATTACCAAACATTTGTAGGCTAACAATAAGTAATCCCATTAAGCTCATTTTATTAACTCACACACACTACAAATATATATCGTTCGCTTTTGTGGTGACTCGAAGCCTCGAACACAAAATCTCATGTATGGATCTCGATGCCTAATCCACTCTACAATGAGTCGATGATCGTTATACTCATTTTGAATAATGCATGGGTGGTTTTAGTTTCAACAGTGGGCAAAAGTTAGAATTTAAATGTTTCTATATACTCCTTCCGTCCCAAAATAAGTGTCCTGTTTATCTAATTTTTTTGTTCTAAAATGAGTGTCATGTTTCTAATTTTACGCTATTATATTTTTGTTTTTCCCATATTACCCTTATCACTTATGCACATGGGGTGTAGGTGGAAAAATGAGGATAATATTGAAAACACACTAACTTATCTTGTTATTCTTAATTTTTGCAAAAAAAAATAGAAACAAACACTCATTTTGGGACGGAGGGAGTATTACTTTTGGCATTTGCAATTAGATTATGTCCCACTTTGTCCAGATTAATGAGATGAGATGACATGAGTTGTGATGGGATCCCCTCAGGTTTGTGTGAAACAAAAATAAATCGAAATCAACATTTATTAATTTCTTCATCCATAAGCCAAACTCAACCATGCAAATTCATTTATTGTAGACTTTTCTGTGCATTTTTCAGTGAACTTGTACGGTTTACGTTTTCAAGAGGGGTAAAACTGTAATTCAAATTTTTTATTAATTAAATAATTAAACATATCGACTTGTATTTATTTTTTTTCGAATGTACTTTTCGTTCTCATAGCAAGCCATCAAAATTGAATATATTTTATTCAAAAGTTCGTAACCCAATATGGTTGATTTGATTACTGGAATGATCGTGTGACTATATAATCTTTTACTAAATTTTGTATATTTAGCATTTTTCTTAAATTTATATAATAGGCTGATTGTTTAACTTAACTAATCAAAATTAATAATTGTCATCGATGATTATTTACTTTTGAGAATGAAAGATTAAATTATTATTTTTAAAACGAAAAGATTAGTTCTTTATTTTATTAACAATTATTTAACTGTCAACCTCCTAATGTAATCATGAATTACAATATCTAAGAAAATATAGAAGTTCAAGTTTAACCGTGGTAGAATGTTAAACTCGTTATTATTAATTTATTTGTCATCGATCATTTATCGAGCAAGTTATCCACATAATTAAGTTAATAGATTCACATGTTAATACAACAAACTTATTCAAATTAACTTCGAATGAACCATGTTAAGACCAACTCATTTCCATCATTAGTCAAAATGGATCACACCTAAACATAAATTGTTGATCCATAAAAGAAATATTGGAATTATGGTAGCTAATATTTAAGTTCATTTATTATTCATGAGACAGGAAAAAATAAAATAAAAATAGAAAATTATAATCTAGAAAAGACACTGGGATGAATAATATTTTTAAAATATTATTCAGTACAAGAATAATTTTTATTTTGGTAAGCAGCATTAATTGTAAATTTTGGTCTGAATCAAACAGGTGTTTAGTGTGGAACTTACCAATATATATGTCTTACATCTTCATAAGATATAATTAAAATACATGATAAGAACAAATAGGGCACCCCATTAAGCTCTCTCTCCATCTCTATAAATTTAAGCATAACTTCACCAAGATCATATCCACCAACCTCATTCCTATTCCGATTTTGACCAAACATGAGTTCTTCGACGCATATCAAGATTTTGGTTGTCGACGACGACTGGATTTCACTAAGTATTGTCTCTTCTCTGCTCAGGAAAATGAGCTTTGAAGGTATAATGATTACAAACCTCAATTCATATGAGTTGTTTTTACTAGTTATTTTGCAATTTGCATGCATGTTTTTCATAAGAAAATGACTTTGATCCTTGTTAACATTTTCCTGAAAAATGAATATTGTTTATTGAAATCTATCACTTGCTTCATTTCATTTCTTGATTTCCATGATTTTTATCTTTTCTGTTGATTTGTTTGGTTGAGAATCATATTTTATGATTGCTTACCTTAATCAATTCATGTCTATGTACACTATACAATGATAAAAGCCTTAGATTTATTTTATTCTTTACCTATAACTACCAGAATCAATAAGGAGGTATTTTGAGTTGTGTTACTGGGGTAAAATATATTTGAAATTTGATTTTTTATAGCCTCCCATAAAAGTTTTGATTTCTTAATTTTTTTAATAAAAAAATCTTGTTGAGGGGGTTTTCATTTATTTGAAATTTCAATTTTCTCTTAACAATTAATTAAAAAGATATAAATTTTCAATTTTTTTTTATAAAAAAGATATATAATTATCAAATTGAGTAATCACCTTCCATTTTAATTAATATTTTTAAGATTATAATTTTATTTTGAGAGCATGGTTTCTAAGCCAAGAAGTATTGAGATTATTGAGCCATTTATGAAACTCAGGACACCTTATTGAAATTGTTTGAATCTACATTAAATAAAATATTTGAATCTAGCAGATCGTTTCGTTCACATAAATTCACTTGAGTCGGTATAAGTAAATTTGAAAATGGCGACATGATCTCGTTTTATACTTTTTTTTCTCTCCAAGATTTGATACATATATATTACATACATAAGAATTGTTGACTTCATTTTATTTGGTTTTCCAAGTTAAATATATATTCTTTTAAAGGTAAAACTTTATAAAAATACTTCTGTTTTCGCTAAATATGGAACTAAGCTAAATGTATAATCATTTGTTTTGTTTTGTTTTTACGTGAGCTAAATTAAAGCTTGTCACTTGACAATATTCAAACACTAATGGCATTTAATCCTTTGTTTTACAAAATTCAGTGGTGACCGTGAAAAGTCCAGTGGATGCCATAGCCACCCTCAGAATGCAACGTGACTACTTCGATTTAGTAGTTACCGATCTCCATATGCCTCTCATGAATGGTTCTCAACTGGCCAAACAAGTGAATCTTGAATTCAAGAACATACCCGTAATATGTAAGTCATGACGAACACTCACATAATTATAATTTAATCAATCTATGTTCTTATAATTGATCACCATTTACATATACATGTGCATATATGCAGTGATGTCCGCAGATGATAAAGAGAGTGTGATGATGGAATGTCTTGAAAGCGGAGCTGTGTACTATATCATCAAACCCATAAACCCCGATGATCTCAAGAATGTGTGGCAGTTCGCGTCCGCCGCCAAGAAGGGCAAGTCCCGGGCTCTCCAGGAAATTATGGAGAACGTAACGCTTCAGGATTTGGAGAATATCAATCTTGACGACGAGGAGGAGGACACTCTGGTTGATCACTCTCTTAAAAATGAGCATACTAGCAAGACTGATTCGGGAGGGATCAAAAAGAGGAAGGCTTCCAGAAGTCCCGAGAACGAGGGGACAGGTAGTTATGGTGTGAAGCTCAAGAAGCGTAAGGTGGTTTGGACCACTGTGCTGCACAATCTCTTCTTGCAGGCCGTGAGGCACATTGGTCTCGACAGTATGTAACCTTGAATCTTGAATCTTGAATATGTTTTGTTACTTAATTGAACATTGTTGTTGTTGTTGTTGTTTAATCTGCAGAGGCTGTTCCAAAGAAGATTCTTGGATTCATGTCCGTCCCTGGATTGACTAGAGAGAATGTTGCTAGTCATTTGCAGGTTTTGTTAATATATCACTCACATTTACCTCCTAACTTATCTAATTATTACCTATTACACAATCTTATGCCTTGTTAGTTTTGCAGAAATACCGGTTGTTCTTGAAGAAACTTGCGATGAAAAATGCGTGTCCAACGAGGAACGTGCTGAGTGATCGGTCATTGAGATCAAGCTTTGTTGACCCTTCAATGTCATTAATGTTGATGCAGCAACTATATCCCAATCAAATGGTGATGAGAAGCAGAGGTGGCTATAGCTATGCAGCAGGAGGAGCTGCTGGACATGGGTTTAATAGTTATGGACAAAATAAGGCGAGGCTTTCAAGTCTAGGCCCTGCACTTTTTCCTAGCAGCCGCCCTGTTGTCCGGCCTCAGAATCGATATAATAATGGTCAGTATCAGTACCCACCAGCCTCCAACTTTCAGCAACCAATGTTGTTTGGCACTACAAATACTCCCAACCCTTTTCAGGCCAATCACAACTCTTATTATGGGGCGGGATCAAGCTTAAGCAACAATATTAGCTTCAATTCGGGTACTAACAATTCATTGCGATTGTACCAAGCTCAGAGAAACTATGGAGGCAGCAGCAACAACAACAACTTCAATCCAATGAGGTCTAATTGTAGCAGCAATCAGTACTACAATCCTAATCAAGTGACTCCGCCGAGAAATTATAATGCTGGAAATGAAATGGCAATGAGTGCTAATGCTAGTAATAATATGAATGAGCCGAACTCATCTTCTTCTGCTGGGTTAATTGGCAATCCAACTGCAACAATGACAGTTGCTACTGGTTTTGGCAATACCAATCAGCTGATCAACAACCCAACATTGGCAATGCCAGAGGGGAACAACACTAATTGTAGTAATGCTACTACTTTAAGAGGTAATTTGGGTCATGGAAATCTTCATGAATTGTCTTATTCTTTTTCTAGTGCTGCCCAGATTGCCAATGCAAACCGGTGCAACCCTGTTTCCCCAATGTTGGGTGATAATATGGGTCAGATGGGAGCTCAGTTAGCTTTTGCTGGTGGAAATCATAATGGAAATCAATTGAACGCTACGACGATTGTTGAAATGTCAGGAAATAGTTGTTCTCTTGATGACCTGCTGGCTAGTACTACTATTACTACTAATTCCACCTTAAACAACAACAACAACAGCAGCAGCAGCAACAACAACTCTGTTCACTCTGACATATTTGGTCATGCCATTGATCTTGATGCTATCTTCAACAACCCTCTACAGGTAGTATCATACATATCACTTTTTGTCAGTCGAGCAATCATATAATTCGGTATATCATATAATTATGTATGTATGTAGCACCAAGACAAAAGTAAAGAAGTCATGAGCTCTAATGGTTCAGCTAATCCATCCATGAATGGAGAAGTGAATTTTGATGACCTCTCTGACTTGTTTCCTATGGAGCTAGAGAATGCTTCTTGGAATGGACAATCCCTTGTCCAGGTATATATGTCCTTGCAATCCAACTGTTTGTTTATCATTATAGATGATTACTTGGCACTAATTGTTGAAACTTTCATTCTATTATTGCTACTGCATTTACAGAACCAGGCCAGTCAGGAGGTGGAGAACACAAACTTTGGGAGTGCAAGCACTCCATTATTCCAGTTTGGTGACAATGTTGTTGCATCATTTGGACAGAATCCCAGTCAGGCAAGCTATATAGTATTGAGTATTTACCAACTTATCTATATATTATCTAGCCAGTACTGATTCTTATTAAAACATCACTTGTCCTTGTGCAGAATCAAGTTGCTGGTCACGACGCGATCTCTAACTTCAACATGATAAACAATTCTACAGTTCAGCTTAACAATGGCTATCAGCTGAGCTTCCAACACAACATCAATCAGGCAAGCTTATTATTCAACAGTTGGTTACAAATTAACAACTTATACTATATATAGCATTGTGCATTAGTCTTAAAAAGAAAAAAAGGTTAATTAAGTTGGTGTCACTCTGCAGAATGAGGTTAGTGAAGGTGTGGTGGGTGGTGGGTCAATGCATCAAACCAATGACTACAACTCAAGCTTTATGATTCAAAACCCTAGCCAGGTGAGTTTAGTTTTCGATATATATTACCATGTATCCTTAATTTGTAATCATAAATCACATATGAATTGATGATGATGATGATGATGATGATGATGTGTGTAGCAACAAGACACGATTGGAGGAGGATCCATGATACAGAATGTGAATGATCAGGCATGTACTTATCATATTATTGGTAGGATTTAAAAATTTCAATTGGATCAATAATAAAACTGTTTTTTTTTTTTTTGTTGAACAGGATCACTGGAGTGACAATGGCCTAATGCAATTCTTTTACAGTCCAAATTAAGGAGTGATCTGAATCCAGTCATGCACAGAGAAGAGGCTTGTTCTACATTTTTATATATAGTTGACTGGATTTATATTTTGATTTCAGTGTTTTTACTAAGTTTCCGGGTTAATTATAAAGGATTCTCCTAAATGGTATGTAAATATGTATAGCTAATTTACAGTCTTCTTTATTTTGTTGGGGGTAATTAAATAAAGCCAACCCTTGGTATATACTATTATCTATGAACATATATATATATATTTTCCTTAATTTGTTATGTCAATCATTAATCTTAAATTTTTTATCCGCGACAATTAAATATTCTAAATTTTCAATCACCCACTAACATTTTTTTTCCTGCCATTCACTTTCATTTTTCATCGGGAAAATGGTTATAGACCCCCTGATTTTTCGTTGATTGCAGAGTTGACCTTTGGTTTGGATTTTTTGATTTCTGGACTTTTCAATTTTTTTTTTAATTTGATCCAAGTTACCTGCTGCAGTAGGTTGCATACCTCTACGTCAGCAATGGACTGTTGTAAATCTAAAGTTTAATCCTTGTACTTTCCATTTTTTTGCATTTACTCCAACTCGCCATCGCGAAGCTGTCACAATTTTCATACCCATTTCGCCTTCTCTTCTCACTTGAGCTTGTTGGGTTCCTCTCTCCCTTCTTTGTCTAAGACTCCGACGACCCAGAGATAAGCATGAAATTAATAGCTAGAAGGGACAAAGGAAAGCTCTGGCGAGAAGGAAATGTGAAGTGAGTGTGAAATGACGGACAACTTCGCAGTAGTGAGTTGGAGTAAATTAAAAAAAAATGGAAAATCCATGAATTAAACTTTAGATCCACAACAGTCCATTGCTGACATGGTGGTAAACAACCTGTAGCATGTAACTTTGACCAAATATGGAAAAAAAATTATGCATACAAGTTCAAGATGTAGGACTGATGTGTCGCGTTGAGAACTCAAAGTGTGTGAATCACATTAATCTCAAACATGGATAAAAGTTATGCATACATGATAGCTTGATGTGGGTGTTTATACTCACAAAGTCAAGATGTAGGGGTGATGTTTCGCGTTGTGATTGCAGGTGGACTTTGATGATGCCACACGTGTCATGACGTAGCAATAAGGTCCATTAATAATGTGCCGATGATATCATTGTTATGATGCAGTGATGATGAAAAAACCTTAAAACCCTGAAGGCGGTAGAGCTTTAGAGGTCACCAGAAGACCAAGTCTTGGAGTTGGTCCTATGAGGTACTAATAGTTCGATTTCATATCGAACTTATCATGCCTTCAAAGTCCTAGATTAAGCAATTTTGTATCACATTCTCACCACTTTTGATTCATTTGTCATCACATATCATGCACACTCACCCACTCTTGACTTGATTTATTATTGGTGTAAAATTCATATTTATTCTTGCTTTTACGGCTCATTGAGTACATCTTATGAGTTTGAATAATTTGCACTATCTTGGTCTTTTCATTTCAGGTGCTCGTGCATGTGATTTGAACTTGGGAGTGAAGACGTGGACAAAAGAAGTCAAAAATATTGCCAAAACACCACAATCGCGATTGTACCTCCTGTAGAAATTGGGACAGTTGCGACTCTGCACATACATGAGCAAAGATGAAGGCAGGACATGCCCACAGTCGCCACTATGCCTCCCTCAGAAATGGGGTACAGTCGCGACTCCACCTGTTGTAGGAAAAGAAGAAATGCTCATAGTTACGATTGTGGTCTACTTACATAGATGCAACTCTGGTATCTCTTGCTAGATTTTTTTTTTTCCATTTTTAGGGTTTTGTATAAATAGATAGTAAGGCCCAATTTCTTAGGCATTCTAGAGTTTATGATTTTTTTTGGTAACTTGGAGGCTAGAGAGAAAAGTTTGTGAGAGATTGATTGAGATTTAAGTTTATAACTTGAAGATTGGAAGCAATTTCATCATCCATCTTCATCATTTCTCTTGTAAAATTTTCTCTACTCTTTCTCTTTGTACGAGACTCTACTAAAAGTTATTCTTAGTAGAGATAGCTTTATCACATATCAATACATGTCATTTCATCATGCATCTATAGGTAGTCTATAGACCAATTTTGTTTTGATTAATCACTCATATTCATCACAATAAATCTATAGGTAGTCTATGGTCTATAATTTTGTTTTGATTAATACAATGACTTTTTAATGTAATATCCCTACCTATTTACTACGGGTATTGAAAAAACAATGTTGACCCGCTAGTCCACACCTGCACCTGATCCACAAACTACCCGAACAAACCCTAACCGTTAAGGTAATGGTTCAATTAGACCTAACCCGAAGATCCCACAGTTGGAGCATGAGTTGATTGAGTTCATTAGATTCAACTCACATGTGGCCTGGCACTTGAAACTCAACCATATTTGAAGTTATATAACCCTAGTAACTTAGAATATGATTTATTTTGAGTTAAAAGTGAAATGAAAAGTCAAGACAATTGGCATCAGATCAAAAAGTACCTTCAACGTGACCCCATTCTTCGGCCTCCACAACCAGGCCTTCATTTGCTGCATGTTAACAAAGCTCACGGGAGAGTCAGACAAGAAGCGTCTGACGAAGCTAAACACACCCCCGCCCTTCCCACCACCACCGCTTCCTCCCATCAGTATTAGAGAACCACCTCCTCTTCGTCAACCAGCACACCCTAAACCCATTTCACAACATCATCCACGTCCGCCACCACTTGATGGGAACCCTCTGTCCCTAACAACACCCTTACCGCCGGCTCTTTCCCGCTCCCCAACGAAACCCCACCATTGCTCGTAGCCATACCACCTCACCGAACACACCACCTTTCACCAAATAAATACAAAATAAAAAACCACACACACACCCTTAATTATAAACCCTTACCGCTGCCATAACCTCCCCAAATCTCTAAACTACACTCATACGAGAGACATCCCACAAATTTCACTTTGTTTGATAAAGCGATTGAAACTACCAACTTGAGTGTATTTATATTTTAATTTACTGATAAAAAAATATTTTCATTTAAAAACATTTAAAAAATAAAAACATTTTAATTTAGAGGTTGGGCATTTATAGAATCACTTTCCAACAATTTCGATTAAAAGCAATTTTAGTACCCAAACTTTGGGGTAAGTTCAGATTTAGTACATGATCTTTTA
>JAYMTA010004347.1:0-12759 GCA_036897625.1 Pelargonium cotyledonis | reverse complement strand
ATACGGTACGTTGTAAATAAGTATTGGTCAAATGTTAGATCGCTATCACCGTCGGATCCACAACCATCAGATTACTGATTGTCATCGTAATTAATTTCAGCGATCAGAAAAAAATATCAACGGATCATAATGTCCTTTTCTCTGCAGTCTCTGCTGTTGTTGTCTGTACCGTATCCCATCCGTCGATAAGTCCACCCACAAGTGTACGGTTGAGCGTGCACTCTTTTTATCTGCTAATTTCCTTGTGACCCCTCCTGTTTATCTGCAAGTGTCCGGAGGGTATTCTCGTCATTTTCATAAATGTGGGCCCATGTTTGAAGACTTCAAAAGCCCACATCAGGGCCTGTGTTTCTCTTTGAGCCCATGAAGATTGAGCCCATAGGCTCATTTGACATCACCTTGTGGGCTAAGGGCAATTTCAGAAACACGAATACGCAGAAAGAAACTGAAACAGAGAAGGCGACGAAGAAAAGGAAGAGAAACAGAGAGGGTTTTAGGGTTTTGTGCATTTTGAAGAAATGAGAAATCGAAGTCATTGTTGATCAATCGATCAGAGGATAGAGTTAAAAGAAGGTAATTCAACGCATAGCATATTATTTTGTAAATCAGATTATTTTTACGCAAGTTTACTATAATTTGAGAGTGAGTGTAATTTCTTTTTTAGGTCTCAGAAAGTAAATTTGAGCTGAAGAACTTTATATATATATATATATATTTTTTTTTTTTGACCCAGAAGAGGATTTTGGGAAAGCTAGGGTTTTTCTTTAATTTGTCAAAATAAACTGTCTTTTTAGGTTTCATTTTGGAGACTAAGAGCTTGCTTTCTGGTTCCTGCTGATATATATTATAATGTCTCATTGTGTGGAATGTGAACTTGTGAATGTTTGGTCCTAGGGAATTGAGGAAGACAACTTTGTGGAGTATGTTTTGAGTCAATACATTTGCTTTTGGATAATATTTAGTCATCAACTTGATTTGTCCAAGGGGAGATTTTAAGTTTGTCCAGTAAGTTTAAGAGATTTAGAGATCTAATGGGTTACTGCATAATGTTGTAGTTGTCTTCAAATTCGGGCTATTTGCTCATTTCCCTACGTCAAGTCCACAGAAAAATCTTAATAGTTTGGTATTCAAATAATATCTGTTATCTGAAGTTAGTTTGGTTAGGATGCGAATAATATCCGAAGCTGTTTTGGTGTGATAGTTCTATCTTTGTAAGTGCAGACTTCAGGGCTCTTGCAACTCTGTGCTATATCTACTTTGTTACCTATACTCTCTCTTCATAGTGATTGAGATTGTTGACACAGCCATGGCAACAACAAAGACTCGGACAAGCAGCTTCTCTCGTAATGTGTCTTCTCTGTCATCACCACAGATCCCTGGACTCAAGTCTGGTCCGAACGGCATGACATTTGTCTCATCTGGGATTCCAGACCTTGATAGTAATCCTCCTAAATAACCTTGTTCTTGGAATTTACACGTGACAGAATTTATAATAAGACAGAGACTTTACACCATCCTTTTTTTCCAGCATACTTTGTTTTCTTTGTAGTTTCATATGTATACTATCGTTTTGCAGAAATTTTAGGTGGTGGTTTTCCTTTGGGTAGCTTAGTGATGGTGATGGAAGATCCAGAAGCGCCTCATCATATGCTTTTATTAAGGAATTTCATGTCTCAAGGACTTGTTCACAATCAACCTCTGCTATATGCTAGTCCATCCAGAGACCCAAAAGGATTTCTGGGTACTTTGCCTAATCCAGTGTCGTCCAAAGATGACAAACCCCGTGACCGCGATCCAGAACAGGTGAAATTATTTATCAGTTTTCTTTGAATTTAGTCCAAACTTATCTGTTTGAATTCTAATTAGGATGAACATTAAGAATTTTCTCTGGTGTGTTCTTACAAATTGCAGGAGAAAGGGTTGAGGATTGCTTGGCAATACAAGAAGTATTTTGGTGAACAACAACAGACATTTGATAGTCATAGAGGTCAGCATGTACAGAAAATTACTTTTTTTTTTCTGTGTTGTGTATGTGTGTGTGTGTGTGTATGCACATGTTTGCTTTTGTGTCCAGCAAGAAGAACAAGGACTTCGAGAGTAGCTTATTGTGTTATTTTGTGCAGAGAGTAAACATGAGTACTGCAACGACTTTGACTTGCGGAAACCCCTCGAAAGGCACTACCTCATCGGGCAGCCCATAGAATGTATTAGCATTGAAGATTATTCAAATCTTTCAGATCTTCGTGACCAATGTGCCAACTTTTTAGCTCAATTTCCAAAGTATGTTTTATACTTGCTGGGTCACACTACTTAAGTAATAAGTATGTTCTCATATCTGATTTCAGTTACTAATATACTCAAACTGGTTCTTCAAAGTTTCAAAGCCAAACCTTGCTGTGTATAATAAGAAGGATTTTTTGTGTTCGTCTGTGACTCGTTATCTGAAATTAGTATGCTATATAAATTTTCACGTGTTATTCTTACTTTCGCTGCGTCATATCCCTAGGCGTGATAGCAGTATTACGTGCAGTGGTCGTATTGCCATACAATCATTTTGCGCTCCACAATGTGAATATTCCAGCATGGTTAGTGCCAATTATGTTTTCAGCTTTTCCATAGCTTCTTAATATTTATCCTTCTGTTGATACAAATTTTTGTACTCTTCTCCAACAGAAAAGTTTGTGGTTCTTCCGTGTATTTTAGATGTTTCATTCGCTGTAATGTGTTACTTTTGCAGGAATGGGATATGGTTTCCTTTATTAGATCACTAAAAAGCATACTGCGCTCTTCAAATGCAGTTGGTGTTTTAACCTTCGCACCTTCCCTTCTTTCACCATCCTTCTCTAAAAGATGGCAGCACATGGCGGACACCTTGATCTCCGTAAAAGCAATCCAAGGTCCATCACCAGCTTTTGCACGTGCGTTTGTTTTCTTATGATTAAATGCCATACACTATTCTGAATCATGGGTTTTCAGACGAGGACAAGGAACTGGCAAAACTGCTCACTGGTTACCAAGACATGGTTGGTCTTCTTAATGTGCACAAAGTAGGACGTATCAATACACAGGTAATAAATAACATGGTATTTTCTGCTCCGCTCTCTTTTGTGATGGTCGATGCTGTGTCATCTATTTTCTTCTCGCTCTCTATAGCATCATATTCTCTCCACCCTATTCAATTATCAGGTTCCTGTGATTCTTGAGGCAACAACATTCTCAATGAAGTTGCAAAAGCGAAGATATTTGGTTTTAGAGTGTCTAAATCAAGCCCCTATCGATGGTTCCAGCGGGAGTTCATACGGGACCTCTGGTAGCTGTTCTGGGTCCTCCAAGAGTGGAAGCCTTGATTTTTAGATCCCATAATCTTACTCCAAATTTAAATGGAAACTGAGTTCTGTATGCGAGAAAAATGTTGATATCTGCTCTGCCAGATTCTGTTTTGGCTCTACTTAACCAAGCTCTGGCAGTAGGATTGTCTGAATTGGTAAATATTTTTGTTCTTTTGGTAGATTTCATTGCACCTTGGATTGCGAATCTTTGCCATCTATTTCTAATGGCAGATTGCTAACTTATGTGATGAGTTTGTAGGGAGATTATTTTGTAACTAAATTCAAGAGTGAAATTGTTTTGATATATTTGGTCTCCCAACTATGGGTATTCACTTTGATTTTTAGTTTCAATATGGTCCCTCAACTATCTTCTTTTGCTTCGAATTGGCCCAATTCATAACTAATACAGTCTCCAAAAAGTAAGTCGTGTTAAGTAAAATGCCGACTTTAAGAATCTGGAAGTAGGAATGTAACGAGTTGTTCCGAAAAGGTAAACTAGCTACTTAATTGAGCTGAAAGTTGAGTTTCAAGTAATTCATGTTCACTTAGAGACTAGCCTTCAATGTGTTCTCAATGTCAATAACCAACCTGTATCTAACATCAGCTCTCACCATCCGTTCCATCGCTGCATTCACATAATCCATACCAATAACCTCAATATCAGCTGTAATGTCGTGCTCAGCCGCAAAATCAATCACCTCTTGTGTCTCCTTCATTCCTCCGACAAAGCTACCCGCGACAATCATCTTCCCTGAATATAAACAACTCCGGTCACTGTGATAAGATTCTACGAATACAAGAGTTGATAAGTTCATATGCTTACCCATGATCAAAGCCATAGCCGGAAGCTCAGGTGGCTTCTCCGGTGCACCAACCAGAACAAGCTTTCCTCGGGAATTCAATAAACCAATCAAAGGCAGGAGAGGATGATCTGCTGAGACAGTGTCGATGATTCCATCCATTGTTCCCATGCCGACCTACATATATATCAACAGCATCAATCCAGAGAGTCGGGTATAAACTAAAAATGAAACAAGTACAAAACCCAAGTACCTTCATTTGTTCTAGGTCGTTGACTAACAACAAATGAGTCAGCACCAAGATGCTCCAATGCTTCACTCTTTTTGTTAGGTGAAGTACTGATAACCGTTACCTTAGCTCCCATAGCCTTGGCAAGCTTCACAGCTACATGGCCAAGACCACCTAGACCTACCACACCAACATGAATCCCGGGTTTGTCAAGTCCATAGGATCTCAAGGGGCTGTACACTGTGATCCCGGCGCAGAGGAGAGGAGCACTGGCGGCAAGAGGTAGGTTGTCAGGAATACGGACAATGAAGTGCTCATCAGCAACCATGTTGTTGGAGTAACCTCCATATGTTATTGTTCCATCAATGTTGTTTGATCCATATGTGAGTACGCAGTAATTTTCCGAATTGTCAGCACAGCTATCACAAGTCCGGCATGATTCAACCATGTACCCTACTCCCACTTTGTCTCCGGCTTTGAACTTTTCTACTTTGCTCCCAACCGCTGTCACCACACCCACAATCTCATGCCTGCACAACCCGAAATGGGTCCAAACACGAATTGAGAATCTCATTCCCGTTCCTAAACAAAAATTCTAATCCAAACACTAGCTAAGATATGATATGATCCATACCCAGGAACCAGAGGGAAAGTGGAAATGCCAAATTCATTTTCCACAGTACAGCACCTTGAAGGCAACATCTTTCTCTCCAGTTGCTCTGAAACCATAAACCAAAACAAAAAAACTGCAGAAAATCAAATTTTGATCACAACCCAATTGTCCAATTCATCAAACAGTGACAATAACTGAAACCCACATAAAAAAATGCAACCAACACTATCATTACCTTCTGGAGAAATGGAAAGGTGAGAGGACACCAGATGTGTCTCTTGCTGCCCATCCAAAGGCCTTGTTTGGGTGTTCTTGCTCTGCTTGCTTCACCAATTTTTTTCCCTTTAAAATGTTGTTTGGTTGGCTAGAAAATTGAAGTGTGTGTGTGTGATTGTGAATGTGGGTTTATATAGAAACTGAGTTGGTATTGGTGGGATGGCAAGTAGAAACCAAATTAATTCACAAAACTTAATTAGTTTTCATATTAAGAGCTTGTTTGGTCTCCCTATTAATTACTCTACTTGCGGACTTTACCATATCTATTCACAGTCAAATTTTGATATTTTGTTAGGTAAGTACTTATAAAACTAGCCGTTGTGAATAGAAAGAATGTCTCTCGGGTGTCGTCGTCATCCAAGCACGCTTTTATGTACAATCGAATTATTCATGTTTTAAGTATTTCATAAAATATTTTAAATAAAAGTTGTAACAATTAATAAAATATGTAAATTTGTTTATTGACGTTAAATCCCAATACACGCATGTTTTTATGGGATCGGATTTGAGTTAGATCCATTCAGCCCAACATGAATTGTGAAATCCGGATTGTCAAACTCTTAGTCTCATAAACCCTAGCCTAATTGATATTATAGAGGGTAAGGGTTAAACTCATAAACCACCTTAATTATAATTAAATCTCTTAGAGCTAAAGGTTAAAGGTACAAATTAATAGATGCACAACCACCTATTGACTCATGAATGGGGTTAAGCTCCATATTTACTGACATTAATTTTAGGCTTTGCATCTCTATGCCAAAAGTTGGAAGACAAAAAATATAAAATTAAATAACTCTTGATCTTGATTGAACAAACATGGAGTTACAAAATCATATAACCATCCAAATCCAAGTACTACTACTGAACACAAAACCTATAACTATTGCTTCTAGCAATACAAAGAAAACAAGTTCTTAAAACTCAAAACAGGACAACAAAACAGAAACATAACTCATGAGGTATTGAAGATCATCTTGCCAGTTCCTGTTCACTTAGAGGGAAGGTTTCAGTGTTTTCTCAATGTCGATGACGAATCTGTATCTAACATCAGCTTTGAACAGCCTTTCCATAGCTGTGTTCACATAATCCATACCAATAACCTCAATATCAGCAGTAATGTTGTGCTTAGCAGCAAAATCTATCATTTCTTGTGTCTCCTTCATTCCTCCTATGCAGCTACCCCCAACAATCTTCCTTCCTGTAATTTCAACGTTTCTTGTTAGATGTGTTTTCTTGGACAACGTTAAACTATCAAATTCATACAAGAAAGGTCGGTTGATATATGTTGATACAACGAGTATCAGTAGGAGTTTGAAGTTACGCGAGTCATGCGTGACTAACTTATTTTAAAAACGTGACAGTAAAAGTCTTAACAACAATTTAACGAATTCAAACAAGTAGTTACATTAGCGAACATGTTAACATGGTCAAATGCGTAGTTAATGTGCATCTACTTTCACATTTGACCAAGGATTAGTCCACATCTCATATATGTTCATAACTGATCCTACTAACAAGAGTTGATAAGTTTATATGCTTACCCATCAGCAAAGGAAACACTGGAAGCTCAAGTGGCTTCTCGGGTGCACCAACCATAACGAGCTTTCCATGGGACTTCAATAGACCAATCAAAGGCATCAGAGGATGAACTGCTGAGACTGTGTCGATGATTCCATCCAATGTGCCCGTGGCAGCCTAAACAACATAGCACAGCAATCCGTAGAATCAAGTTAGCGTTTGGATTATAATTTTTGTTCAAGAATGAGAATCATAAATCAGAATGGGAATGTGATTCTCGTTGTTGATCAAAATCTATGTACCTTCATCTGTTCTGGGTCACGACTAACCACGAACGAGTCAGCACCAAGATGCTCCACAGCTTCACTCTTTTTGCTAGGCGAAGTACTGATAACTGTTACCTTAACTCCCATAGCCTTGGCAAATTTCACGGCGACATGGCCAAGACCACCTAGACCTACCACTCCAACATGCATACCGGGTTTGTCAAGTCCGAAGTATCTCAAGGGGCTGTACACTGTGATCCCAGCACAAAGGAGAGGAGCACCAGCATCGAGAGGTAGGTTGTCAGGAATACGAACAATGAAGCGCTCATCAGCAACCATGTTGTTGGAGTAGCCTCCATATGTCATTGTTCCATCTATGTTCTTTGCTCCATATGTGAGTACCATTTTCGGGCAATAATTCTCCAAATCATTGGAACAGCTATCACAGGTCCGGCATGATTCAACCATGCATCCTACTCCCACTTTGTCCCCGACTTTGAACTTTTCTACCTTGCGCCCAACCTCTGTCACCACACCCACAATCTCATGCCTGCACAAACCAAACTTGAGACGTTACAGTGTAATATCAATGAGGTTAAACACTTTTCGACTTCGAATCCATTTTCTTAAAGATCACGGCTTTCATGCTTTGACTACCAATGTTCAGTTGAAGGGATATCTATACAATTTAAGCAGATTTACTTGTAGTTCTCAACAGTAAATTAATTCATCTGATGTAATGTTAAATATACTGACAACATGAGAAAGTAACGACAGATTGCACAAACTCATGAAATGTACATGTTTTTAGTTTTTCAGTAATGAGACAACTCAAGATTGTTACTGAGGAACCACAATTCACAACTGGTCCTCTCCATCTATGTCATTTTCTCATGAACTCTCACTTAAATGACAATGTGAGGGAATCTAAGTTCTACGTTTAAAATTGTACCTATGTTCTTAAAAAGCAATCAAGGAAACTCAATTAAATAGAATGGATTTTCACAAGGATTAGTTTAAGATCAAACTTAAATGCAAAACCACCTACTGGCACGCGAATGATGCTGCTTTCATCAAAAGTCGCCATTCACTAACTGCGAGTTTAGACCTTTCAAGAGAGATTGAAACTAAACTACGCATATTCTGTCACGCAATATACTGATATCAGGTTTCTTCTAGCCACACATACACAAGTACGCAACCAAGACTGGTTTGGTGACTTGATATGACAAATAAGAGGCTAGTTTTACCAAAAAAAGATGTCTTACTTACATAGCTCTTAGCATTTTCTACTTCAGAAAAACTAAGTGCACAAAGTGACCGCAAAAATAAAAACGTCTCCTCCTCACGTACGACCAGATGAGAGAGATTGGACTGCAAACTTCACGTGAATATGAATATGTGGACTTAAGTCAGAAGGTAAGACTGAGGAGCCAGTAGGTTCAAACATAACCAATACCATATTCAATTTAACTCTAACCGGCAGAGGGATTAACTGGTATTTCATTTGGTGATTGAAATTACATTCTTTCGATGTGAGATAAGAGAGATGTATCTGAACCTCACGTGGACGATGGCTCTAAGTAGGGAGTTTCACTTCACAATGACATAAAATTGCGTAACGCATTGATGAAATCAAAATTGTGTACATAAGATAAATTTCATACCCAGGAACAAGAGGGTAAGTGGAAGTGCCCCAATCATTTTTTGCCATGTGAAGGTCTGAGTGACAAATCCCACAGTACAGCACCTTAAAGGCAACATCTTTCTCTCCAGTTGCTCTGTTACCAAAGACCAAAACAAAAATATCAATCCCAAAAAACTGAAGAAAAAAAAAATCAAATTTTGATCAAAACCCATTTGTTCATTTCATCAAACAGTGACAATAACTGAAACCCACATAAAAAAAGTACCAAACATCATGAAAACTATAATTGCAACTCTGAAATAACTGCAAAAAATAAATTTTGATCAAAACCCATTTGTTCATCTCATCAAACAGTGACAGCAACAGAAATCCACATAAAAAAATGTAATAAACATCATGAAACTAAAATTACAACTCTTTAAATCTTTAAAAAAAAAAAAATCAACTTTTGATCCAAACCCTTTTGTACATTTCATCAAACCACGACAATAACAGAAACCCACATAAAAAAATGATAGAAACATGATCATTACCTTCTGGAGAAGTGGAAAGGAGAGAGGACACCAGATGTGTCTCTTGCTGCCCATCCAAAGGCCTTGTTTAGGTGCTCTTCCTCTGCTTGCTTCACCATTTTTTTGCCTTCAAAGTTTTGTTTGGTTTGCTAGAAAATTGAAGTGCGTGTGATTGTGAATGTGGGTTTATGTGTTTAAATAGGAGCTGTGGTGGGATTGGGCTGATGGGCTGAGCGTAGTGACATATAGGCTGAGAGCTAATGTGAGCTCTATACATATGTGCTGAGCTATTGTGATTGAATGAGTATTCAATATTTTCTTGGCAGCTACTCCATTTTCTCGGAAAGTGTCAACTTTTAAGTACATCTGATTATTATTTCAAGAAAAGAAAAGAAGAGTCGTATGATTCTGGACAATTCATGAAGCTACCAGTATTGTTTAGCCGGTTGACTAAGTTCAAGAAAACGACATGTCAATTTACGTTAGCCAAAAATAAGTAAACTAGTAAAATAATTATTAAATTTGGAAAAAGTATTTTTGTTTCAGGAAAAAAAGGTTATTTGACAGATCTGGCTTTTCCTTTCAAACTAGGTTGGTTGATTGGTGGCAATATAAAAGGCTAGATGCTATGAATACAACATATATTAATGATAGTATAATATTGTGAATGACTATATTATATATAGGCATCTCCGTTATAATAGAAGATTAGATATTTTCATCTTGTGGCGTTAGATTAAAGATGAACAAATATTTTTATTTCCGAGACCTCATAAAAGTAAGTAAGTAACTAGAATATGGGTTTGGGATGACGTGAATGGTGGTCAACAATATAGTTTCGTAGGTTCTACCAACAATATCGTGTCGACCAAAAATAAGTAATTATGTAGTATTCAATGTGAAAAGAAAAAAAAATTGGTCATTTTTCACCATAAATAAGTCATTATGGAGTATTCAATGTGAAAAAACAAAAACATTGGTCATTTTTGTTTTAAATACAATATACTCTTTCTTCCATGCTAGTAGGATTGAGAATTTCACGAGACACACGGAAATTTAATATGAGATTAGTTTAAATATGTTTGTGTAGAGTTTACGTTAACTAACTCACATTATCTGATTTGTTAAAAAAAAAAAAAAAAACCTTACATTATCTGATAGTTTGCTCGTGTAAACCGTTTATCACTCGTGTAAGGATAAAAATGTAATTTTTAAAAATAATTTGGTCAAAGAGATGAATGAATTTTCTAGAATAGTGGCTTGTGAAATACTACGGAGGTAGCTTTGTAACTTTGAACACAAGGTACTGTTTTTATCGGTAAATTTTTTTTTATATCAGCAAACGTACAAATACCAAAACTCTAACCTGAGACTTTGAAGGGTCATGTAAAATCAACCGTTTTCCCTAATATGAATATCTCTTCCTTCATAGAAAGATGGGCAGAACATTTTGTAGCTTTATTTTCTCTTTCCAATTCTTGTCACAGATCAAGATTCAATACAAATCTCAAAATATCTGTAATGATTCACGATATGAATCTTGAATAAACAGACATTACAAATTCAAGTACAATTGCAGTATACAAAATCTATTACACTATTGCTTCAAGCAATACAAAGAAAACGAGTTCATAAACCCAAAATAAGACAACAAAACAGAACATTACAGTTGAGGTACGAACTCTTCAAATAGGAATCCTTTTCGGAAGATCATGACTTTCGTAGTTTCATGCTTTGGTAGGCGGCTAAGATCCTGGTACAAACTTGGAATCATAAGTGTATGTATTTGAGAACATATTGCACTTTTATTGAAGAATCCGAACTAATACATTATAAAGAAGAGAAAAGGATGCCGAATTAGCAACATTCGGAGAGAGAAGCGAGTACTCAGTTTATAGAAGAATACTGAGATCGAGAATGAGAAAAGAATACCAATTCATCGGTAATCTTCGTCAGAGAGGAAAGATTACAGAGAGATGAGAAACCCGACTAATAACTAAAAATTAAACCCAAATATTACACCCCTAACTAATATGAGTTCAAGCTTATAAATAACAAATAAAAAACATATTCAGTTCGCAATAGAACTGTTTATCCTCATCACTGTCTTACTATTTGATAATGGACTTCTTTTTAGGTTAAGATCAAAATATAAATGCACAACCAACTACTGGCTCATGAATGATGTTGCTGTCATCTAGCCATTTACTGACGGCAATTTTTGACCTTTAAAGAGAGATTGAGACTACACTAGGCCTATCAAGACGCGTCAAACTTGAAGTAAATACAAAATTTGGGGACACAAAAATAAAATGAATACGTATTCTCTATCACACAAGACTAGTATCAGGTTACTACCAGCCACACAACACAAAGGGTTAATTGTTTGGTGCCTTAAAATCCTATCCTAATCGGCCAATCCACGATTGAAATATGAAAAAAAAAGTTGGGTACCCTCAGGCCTCAGTACTGGTTTAAATGGTCATGATATGAAAAATAACAAAGCTAGTCTGACAAAATAGATGTCTTGTATTGCTCGACACTATCGTTTTGGCGAAAAACTAAGTACACAAAATTAACTAGAGAACTATATGTACAAGGTTATGACGATTGATGACTGTGAAAATGTTAAAGAGGAATATTGAAGAATGCTTGAAAATAAGAATGCATGCCTACGCGAGCATTCGTGAACAAAACACCTTATGCACTTAGGTGCACTTAATTTTGTGCATCTAGGCGCTCACATCAAATAGTGAACCAATTATTAAAAAGTCGGAAATAATAAAACATATTTAACGAACTAATCCAAACACATATCCTCTCAATTAAACCATTTACACTTGTCAAATTCACAACATATTCTAACCAAAATCCAATCCTTCCTCAGAATCATTGCATAAAATTTCATTTCAATCAAAGCCAAAAATGAACAAATCATACATTGAAAAAATCAGAGTTGTAGAGATTATTATGATAGGATCCATACCCAGGAACAAGAGGGTATGTTGATGTTCCCCAATCATTTTTGGCTATGTGAAGGTCTGAGTGACAAACACCACAGTACAGCACCTTGAAGGCAACATCTTTCTCTCCAGTTGCTCTGAAACCAAAACCAAATTACAAATATATCAAACCCAAAAACAAAAACAAAAATCTTTTTTTTGATCAAAACCCATTTGTCCAATTCATCAAACAATGACAATATCAAGAATGTTAGGATCGAAAAGGCCCGATGGACAAATATTTAGAGATAGGATATAAAAATAAAAGCGAAATTAGACACCGAATTTAAGTGGAAAACCCCCAAAATAATAAAGGTAAAAACCACGGGCAAGACAGAAGAATTTCAGTATAAATTTGAAGATACAATACTCTATCTAATTATACAAGGAGAGAACAATTAGACACATCTCTCTTGAAACTAGGAGAAACACTCTCAAATTTACTACACTCTATTGAGAGAGAAACACTTGAATTGGGATGCTCTGGGATGATTCTTTGATGTTTCCAGGATGAGTTTTGGCAAGAGCCAAAGCTCTATTTTATAGCCAAAAATTGGCTACTCTAC
>JAYMTA010004346.1:0-12761 GCA_036897625.1 Pelargonium cotyledonis | reverse complement strand
TGAGGAGAGCAGTGGCTGTGAACCAGATTTTTTTTCTTTTTTTTTGTTTTTTCTCTTTATATGTTGTAAGTTTGTTCCAATTTGTTCATAATTTTAATGATTCAAAACAAATAAAACATTAAAAAAATCTCGGCGAGAGTTTGAAGTTTTCGGCTATAGTTTGAATTTTTTGGTGATAGTGTTCTTGAACAATGAAGAAGAATGACAAATTTCTCATTTTAAAAGTTTTGGAAGTCATGTGCAATGCACATGATGAGAGAGCATTTTTCCATCCAAGTTAACTGACGGAACAACGATTGCATAGTTTAGGGTAGTCGAAAGTTACAAAAAATAGTTTAGAATAGTAAAGTGCAAAAGATGGATAGTTCATAGTAGCCATCTGTAATTACCCCTTCCATTTATCTCACTTTCCCAATCATCTATCTTTAAAATTCAACATGGTATCAAGCTATAAGGAGAAATGTAAGAATTTTCCAAGAGCCTTAATTGCCACTTAAACATGTATTGGTCTTCACTGCCCTAGTCTTCAACCTCCGTCTTTGTTGTCATTTTTTTCTTCATAATTTTATGAATATTCAACATTCATTGTTACGTATTGTTCATACCAGAAGTAACTCTGAGAGGCAGACGACAAACAAATGCAAGAAGTGCATTAGAGGTGAGCTGTACAAGTACTATTGTACAAACCACGTGACAATCACGAGAAGAAAATATGATAGTTGTGATTGCACGTGAGGGAGAGTGTTATAATATGCTGATTTTCCATGTATCATAAGATTTGATTATTAAACAAATCAAGGGACATGATTGTGTAGTAGATAGTAGAATTTGACACAGTAAATTATGATATTTAGATTGATTCCTGTAACTTGTCACCTATTATGTATATTTCCTATACTCGTTATAAAAATGGTTCATTTGTACCTAACACAGCAAGTAAGTGAGAAAATATAGCCTTTGGGGCATTTGGGGTGTGGATGTAGGTTTTATGGCCGAACCACGTATTTTTTGTGCCCGCTCTCTTCTTTCCATTTATCTCATTCTCCCATATCATCTTTTTTCAAAGTTCAACATATATCATTAACTCAACCAAACTATTTGTTCTACATGTTTGAGAATGGCTTATTGAAAGGGTCATTTCTTCACAAAGATTGTTGGTTACTCAAATGGTCCATTCCAACTTGAAAAGCGAAACGACAAGCTTACACGAGATTAAAATAGATAACTTTGAATTTAGTGCATCATAGAAAATAAATAAAACACATGAAATGTGAGTAAAACAAATTACGCTTTGTTTTTAAACACTTATATGAGTATTTACACACCCACTGAAAACGTGACACATCACATAATAATAACTTTTTTGCTTTAGCTTTGTAATTACAAGAAAGTAGAAATAAATAGAAAGTAGAGAAATATTCTCTCTTCAAAATTTTGCAATGATAACTCATTAATAATGATACGTACAATACAAAATCACATTTTACTACTTTAAATAACAAACAACAATCACTTTTGTAAGCGCTTACAAAATAAAATAGAAATATTACCAAACAACCACTTAATCTTTCACTAACAGTATTTACAGCAAATACCCTAAAAAGATGATAGGTTACATAACATGACACCTTTATTTTGACTTGCATAGCCCCACGATCACATTAAGTTGACTCAAAACTTGTTTGAGTTGTTTACTTCAAATGTCTAAAGAAGTAGTAGGAAGGAGGTAAAATGTATAAAAAGAATATAAGATTTGTTTGGTAAACAAGATGAAAAATTTCACATACGCCTCCCACCTTTTGTGAGAAAAGCTCTCAATGTCTAGAAGTCGAGTACTCCATTGTTCACGACCAAACTTTTGAAAATAAAATGTCTGCTGACATGAGTTGCTGGACAGAAGTAGATGAACCAAATGAAGACTTTTATTTTAATTTTTTGCAAGTTGTGGAACCTATTTGATATGATAACATGGCATTTCATAAGAGAGCCAGGTAGCATCAGAACCTCAATTCGTTTCTCCCAATGAACAACAAAACAAAGCGATATCATAATAGAGATTGAACAAAATATATTTCTCTTCATTAAGTATTAACATGCAAGAGACTGAGCCAGTTTGGTCCTAGAAAGTGTTCAAAATGAACAAATTAGCATTTCAGTTTAGATACCAACACAGCAGTTTGAGAAAATGAGACTATACACAACAGAGACTGAGAAGCAATATTGTTAAGATTTTGACATACGTAATCATGCAGCGCTCAAGCAGTTGTCCCATGTTCCATATTTAGAGCTGAAGCTGCCTCCACCACTCTGCTGAGCATATTCAGAAATAACTGCACGAGCACAAATATCCCATGTCCTCGCTATCTCCTCAAGTGACATGGGTTGCGAAAGGCTTCGCACAGAGATGCTAAACCTTGACTTTGCCTTCACCGATAGATCTTCGTACTCCTTGCTGTGCAAATACAACCCATTTTACGTTAAGATCCCTTAAATATTACGAGTACAAACTGTAAGTTCTTATATACACGTCCCATGCTGCTGCCATTTGAACTAAATAGATTATGGTTCATTTCCTTTGGAGGTCCACAATTTTTTTTCAAAAACAAAATGAAAAGCCCAGTTATGTTAACTCTGTCCACAAGGAAAGAATTTTCTTTTACGTACTTTTAAACAGAATAAAAGGATTTGCCTTGCAAGTAAAAAAATGAACAGCAGCATAGTTGATAATCATATAGCCAAAGAGGTTAACAAATTTAAAGATAAAACCAGTGTGTAAGAATTACGACTTTCCCCAACCTGACTTCAACTGGAATCTTGTCTATAAGTACTGGAGAGCAATTTGGATAATCTGTAGGTACGAGCACTCTTAACGGTTGAATCGGTGACTGCATAGCAATAAAGCATGAGTAAATACAGGAGGAAGAAAATAAAAAGGAAGAACAAAGAACAGGTATGTGAATGATTGAAATAAATAAATTCATGTAGACAGGTTTTAAGACCCACCATTTGTGCTGAAGCATACTGTGATTTCAAGTAAGGACTTAGAGCCACAGCATTGAAAGAGCACTTCACAATAGTTCCTTGACCTCCTTCAGCAGCGGCAGAAGTTGCAGTCGTTGGATCGACATCTTCCTCATTGACATCGACCACTGTATCTATAAGTCGTTGATTTATTTTCTTTATTTCTTCCAAAAGGGCATGATTAACCTGCAACAGCTTGAACATTATCTTTATTTTTGTCATAGTAAAGATAACACAAAATGTTGACCAATAATATGCAAAATTATCTACAATGCACCATAGTTGTACCAAGTCCATATATATCCAGTATTTAATTTGCCTAAATTCCAGTGAACAATGAAGCAACTTGACCTTTTCAGAGAGAGAGAGAGAGATTCAAACTGAGCACAACATGAAATGCATCCTCTATAGACAGGGTAAATTACAATATTTTCACAAGCCCAATATGTTCGCCTTCCACAATCATTTTTTATAACAAAGTTCATATCCTCATTTTTAAGAGTTTAATATAACATTTTACTTTCACAGAAGTATTAAGTATACATAGAAACTGAAGGAGTTTCTCCTCAGTGAAGACTTATATAAAGCTCGACTCTTTATGTAGGCTTAACACAGCCACACCATGGTCATACGCCTATTATAACATCAAACAAGATTTAAACTACCAATAATTTGTAAGACTTCAATACTTTTAGAATTATCTTCAATTACTCTTAATTAGGGATGCTAATCGATGTAGGGTAGGAATTATGTTTGTTCACTTTCCTTACATAGGAGGCTTGTACTTGTATATACTTAGAGTTCTATGTGAATATACAACTGACAATTCTTCTCCTCCAAACAATATATGGTATTAGAGCCTAAGGTGATGCATACCTAATGCTCCTTTTTTTTGTGTCTTCATTCTACCATCTTTCGCCGGGTTCTCATTCCGGCGACACTCCGGCAATCACACCAAAACATAGGTAACTCCAGCGCTCTCATTCCTCTCGTGTTCAAAACCCATTAAAGGTTGTCCCAAAAGAGTCCTCCACGCAACGCTCCTCCTTCGGTTGCTCTTCTCACTAGCAACCTTCTCTAACGAACATGAGACAACGCTGCCGGTAGCCTTCTATTCAGAACTATCCGGTCACTCGTCTGCTGTCACTCCCGCTACCATTCACCCAAGGAGTCTTCGCCTATATTTAAATCTGGGCGCTCTGCCAGAGTCCATTTTTGCAATTTCTAGCCTATTTTTCCATCTCACCACCACCATATTAGGGTTCAGAGCTCGTCAATCAACCAAGTGACAAAAGCTAATCGCCAGAGCATCCCCATGCACTGCCACAAGATTTTTCAGGCAGTTTATTTCTAGGCAAATTTTGACCTGTTTTTTATTTCTATGTTTTGGTCTTATTTACTTGATATATTCAAATTGATTTACACATAATCATGTCTAAACCAATTTAGCTAAGTGAAGCAGATTTTGAGGACTATCCCTAGTGTCAAGTTTCTAAGCAAATTTCTTTTTATTGATTCCATAGCTCAAATTGGTGATTATGTTGCTTGCCTCACCAAGTACCTTACAGTTGGATCTTACGTTCTTGATACTGATGCCTCACACCACGTATCTAGTAACAGTGTAACACAAATCACTTCTCATTTAACTAAGTCAACATCCCTTCCTCATGTGACTCTTGCCAACCAGTCCAAATCAGTGGCTAAAGGCATTGCTATTGCAAAATTGTCCCCTTCATTGCCCTTAACTTTCGTTCTGTATGTCCTTTTAATTTTCTTCACATTAGCAAATTAACACAAACTCTTAATTGCTATGTTACCTATATTGATGATTCTATCACTGTGCAAAACCAAGGTACGAGACAGATGAATGACATATGGCAGGAGTCACAAGGTATATATCATCTTACCGTGTTATCTTCTCCAGTAACTTGCACCTCTACAAACTCAGCGATCAGTCTTCACAATCACCTAGGACATCCAAGTCTCAACAAGCTTCCTTGGTTAGTTCTATGTCACAAATTTTCCATCTTCCGAGTGTGAGTTTTGTCAGTTAAGTAAGCACACTCAACCATCTTTTCAAAAAACAGGCTACATTATATGGACTTCCACTATGTCAAACTTATTAGTAGCGTTTCACTTGCATCATTATATGTAGTCTTTTCATTTTATATGTTACCGAGGTGGGATCACTTAACACTCCCCCTCACGTGCAAGCCAAATAAGAGATATGAGCATGTGCCCATGCCTACACGTGGATAGGTGGACTTAAGTCAAGAGGTAAAGCAGACGGGCCATTAGCCCAAACCAAATCAACTCTGATACCATTTTAAATTCTAATAATTAGGCTACAAGTAATGGTTTAGACTTCCACAACTAAAATGTCAACCTTATTAGCAAAGTTTCACTTGCACCTTCATATGCAGCATTTTCACTTTATATTTTACCGATATGGGATCACTTAATAATTTCAAAAGGCATGTGCCATGCACCGTGGCTCTAAGAGAGATTTGAGTCATTGGGCGCTTGGTGCCATAAATAATATTGGTTGAGCCTAGGAAAAGAATAGAAGAAGCATCTAACTCCATGCATGCTCTACTTGGTTCGAGGGGTATAACATGGTAGAGCTCTGTTCTTGCAGTTGGGTTGTTGCAATTACGGGTGAGATGTGTGTCTATTTATGTATACATGCTGATATTTTAGCTAAAAGAAATCCCGTAAACATAAATCCATCTTCTTGGGTGTGTATATATACAAACATGCTGATATTTTAGCTAAATGAAACCCCAAAATCTAAATGCATATTCTTGAGCGTGTTGTGTTATGTAACCCTCACTTGCTGACTTAATTTTTTCCTCTCAACTTGATCGTACACTACAAAAGTTGATTTATAGCCACCATTCAATTAAATAACCCATCATGACTTCTACTGATATGAATGGAAAACAATGTTAAGATGCAGAAATGCATAATTATAAATTATGGCATAAAACTAGCAATTATTCATGCACTTAAACAATGATAATCACATGGTATGAAAAAAAAAATCACCAATGAAGTAACTGGCTTCAAGCATCTAATGGAGATAATGTAGGAGGGTCATTCAGAAAAGAAAAAACAGCAAATACTGGATTCTACGAAACACACAATTCATTTTCATCAAAATTGTTGTTCTCTCAGACAAAGTGCCAAAAGAATAGAGTAATACCTCGATTCTAGGCCTCTTGATGCTAGATGTTGCAGTTGACTCCAAGTCAGATGTCTCAGATCCGATTAACTGCTTGTAACTATCATTTATGCTGCCTGCCGACGACACGACATTTAAGGGCATGGCACTTGTATAGCGCCTCATTTTCCTTTTACCAGATGTTCCATCTTGAGTGATGAAATTTCTTGCTTGAAGACGGCACTTGGTCATGGAAACTAGATCCTCACCAACCGCAGCTCTAGAGCCATTACCCGGTGCTGATCCTGCTATCCTGTCAATCATGCTGACAACCGATCCAATGTCACTGACAGCCTCACTCAACGAAGTAGGGGACATTAATTTTACCTGAAAATAACAGTTACAAATCCAAACCAATCTTCAATGACAAAAATGAAATAGTTAAGAAAAATAATAAACTTCAACATATATACATGGATGAGAATGCTCGTAAGCACCACAAATATCAGGGTGCCAAAATATGTAAGTTTAACTAACCACTTTAAGTAAGCGTTCGAGAGGCAGCTCCGTAACACTCGACTTTCCAGAAACACTAGTCAAAGCATTGCTGTGAGTGCCATCTGGACCAGTAAACTCTGCAAGCAAAGGCGAGGCTGATATTCCAGGAGTACCAATGGCAAGTGAAGGGGTTGGCACTATTGCATTTGTTGTTTGTTGATGTCCAACGTTTCCAGCATTTGACAGTGAGGAAACACCTGGTTTCTCAGAATCACTGAGCATAGGGGATGGAGCCAAGGGAGTTGGAGGAGATGGGACAACAAAGGGTGAGCTTGCAGATTGCAAGGGGGTTCCAGCTTTTGTGAGAGATGCTAGAAGATTTTGCTGGTCAATTTGTGGAGAAGAATGTTGTGGAATTTGAGGGGATGGAGACTGGAGTTGGGGTGAAGAAATAGGAAATGGAGCTCCTGGCTTTAACTGTTGATGTGGGTAAGCTGAGCGCTGGCCCACTGAGTGTTGCTGCTGAAAGACTCCTGTTTTAACAACCATCCCCTGTCTCATCTTTAAATCATCATTCATCTGATGAAGCTGCTGCATCTGGTGAGTCTGCAACTGAGTAGACAATTGAGGCTTTGCTTGCTGGTGCAACTGTTGCTGCTGCTTCTGCATCAGCTGTTGCTGCATCTGGCGCTGTTGAAATTGTTGCTTCTGTAACATTTGTTGTTCCTGTTGTTGTTTCAGCTGCTGGTGTTGAAGCAAACTAGAAATTGGCTGGAGAGGATTGATATTCTGCTGCAGACCATTTGCCCCACTTTGTAATGCCAAATTATTCATGTTTGGCTGTTGAGGAGCATTAAGGGGAGTTTGATGCAGTGAGCTCAGTGCATTTCCTTGTGCTGAATCCAAAGTGGAGCCAGGCTGCATTGAACTCATCATGTTTTGTTGTGCCATTGCTGCACCAGACATGGAGGACATAAAGCTACGCTGCAGGTTTGTCATGTTGTTCTGCTGCATTTTAGATACAGAACCCTGTACGTTCATTGGCTGCAACTGAGGATTCATTTGATTTTCATGAGATTGCAATTGATTAATATGAGGTTGTGTCTGCTGCTGCTGCATGGATTGCATAAGAGATGGGGGAAGTTGCCCTTGCTGCATTGAAGGAACAGGCTTTCTAGGCCTATTTGTGTTTAATAAGTTTATGATCTGTTTCTCGTAGGAACCCAACTTCTCCTTGAAACCAGGCAAGATATTATTTTTGGAAACTTGTAAGAACGTTATAATGCGTTCCAACATAGTCTTAAATATTTTGAGCTTTTCCAGCTGCTCTGGCCTCGGTTGTTGTTGTTGTGGAAAAGAATCATGCTGAAAAAGAATAAGTACATAAGACTAAAAATACAATAAAAGGTAAAAGAACATGTTGAGATGCACTAATGTCATGTCAGAACTTCTCACATAGATAAACCCTAAACAAATGATGCACTTTTTAACTTGATTATGGAGAATGGCTGGCTAATGAGAAAAGTTAGGTCAAACAACTTCCCAAAATTCATGAAAATAATAGATAAACCCTACGCTAATTATGCCCTTTTTAAATATGATTATGGAGAATGGCTGGTTAATGAGAAAAGTTATGTCAATCACATTCCCTAAAGTTCATGAAAATAAGCATACTTTTATATGTTTATCAGAGAACATACTTTTCTCCTCTGTTGGATTTTATAGATGATGACTATGAAGCACCAATTTAGACACAGTGATTCACGACACAATTGGGAACCCGCAATTTGTCTTTAAAAAACATAGGGCACGATACGTCACAAGAAGTAATTTCTTTAATTTAAAAATATATGTTAAATATAATAAATCATATGAGCTTGTAGTTTCCAATCATAATGATGTTAAATTTACAACGAACTTGTCATATTAAAGATAAGGGGTAATGTCAGATGCATCATATGAACTATTCACTTAAATCAGATGAAACCTTTACACAATTTTAAATCAAATACCCACCAAAACATTACAATTTGTTATCCGTCAATTAGTTTTAACGGGTTGACCAAAAAAAATTCAATAATGCCCATTACACCCTTGTGTTTATTGTGTTCTTGGTGTTCTTCATGTTCTAGAGATTGTTCTTGATTGTTCAAACCCAAAATCCACAAAATTCAAACGACCAAAATAAAATAATAATAAAAAAAAATCAAATCAAACACACAAATTATAATGCAACACATGACACACTATACACAAGTTTTCTGGAAAGCCAAACAAAACTAAAGACACTAGAAAAACGGAACCAAAATAAATTTGTTCTTGAAAACAATAATGGAGCCAAGATTTTGAATTGACTAAAACAATTCCAAGATAACAAGACAAATTGTAAGAAATTGTTCTAGAAATTCAGGTGGGTATTTTGGGGTTTTGGTTTTAGTTAAGTAAATTTGAGTTTTGATTTTGAATTTTTGAAGTTATGGTTTGTAATTTTGGGCTTTGATTTTTTGTTCTTGTAATTTGATTTTAGTTTTTTTAATTTGTATGTTTGATATGAAGTTTCTGATTTTGGTTGTTTGATTTTTGTGGATTTTGTGTTTGAACAATCATGAACATCAAGAACACAATAAACACAAAGGGTATAATGAGCATTATTGAGTTTTTTTGGCCAATCCGTTAAAACTAACTTACGGAAAGCAAATTGTAAAATTTCGGTGGGTATTTGATTAAAAAAAAAAAAAGTTTAATGGTTATATCTTATCTGAGTGAATAGTTGAAATGGTTCATCTGACATTATCTCTAAAGATAAAGTTGTCCTTGTTATGAACCAAACACAATAGCAATTACAATAAACTCCCTTTGGAGCATGCAAAGTCATTAATAGTTAGAAGTCAATATTCATGATCATCATAAATTTAAATAAAACAAACTAAGTTATTTCCATCCTGTTTATTACTTTTTATTTATTTATTTATAATTATTGAGAAGGATTCGAGTGCCCATGTCCAACACAGAAATCTACCTGATTCATCAGCCAAGATGGTGAATGGTGTTTTAGAGCATATTACCTAAAAAAGATATTAGAAATCCAACCCCTATGCATTTCATAGTTCTACTAAATTTTCTGTTATAACAAGAATAACTTCCTCACCTCCTTAACACTTTCAAACCCCAAATATTGAAGAATATCTCTTCATTGAACACAAGAACAAATATTCAAACTTCAAGCAACAATAAATAGGTAAAGATGATATACAGACTATGACTACTAAACCCAAGAAGACACTTAGCCAAGAATGTGTTATTATGTCCATTACTTCCATCAACTCATCCCACCGTTACAATTCACCCAAACCATCTTCAAAAAAATACTAGACCTAGCTTATACATAACCACCATGAGACTTCCATTCATTTTGCATATAAATCCTCCATAATATATTTGATAAATAACAAGTTGTTACATATTATGCTTCCACGTATATGCTATCAAACCAATATTTTTGAGTGAATGAAAGAAGTTCAAAGCTATAAGCATGGGAGTGAATGAGAAGCCTACAAATAGAGAAAAATTGAACTTAATGCTATGCTATTAAAAATGAAAGGAACTCGTCATGTGTTCTTGCAACCAATTCCAGTAAAGGAGAAGAGTTGCAGTGGATTGACATCCAGAGTAAAATTTGTCAAATCTCAAGAACATGAATCCTAGCCCAAAACACAATGAGGCATTCTCCACACAGTGACGCGCTACATCGGATCCTGGGTGTAGTGATAAATGGGCAAGTGCTAAGGTGTCCACTAGAAGTGATGCACTGCATCAGTGTCATGATCCAATGAAAAATGGGATAGGGTTCTCTCATCTTGGTGGAAATTGAGACTTGAGAATAGGAGTTAGTCCATAACACTAGGATTTGAGTGGCTTATTGGAACATTGGGTCTCTTACAAGTCATCCTACTTAATGAAAGTCATGGAGATGACTTATAGAGCTCAACATTGCTGTTGAAGATAAGAATCAAAGTTTTGTGAGACGTAGTAGGCTTAGCGAAGTTATAAAAGCAATTAAGAAATTGAAAATAGGATACACAGTCGGACCACATAACATTCCAATTGAAGTTTGGAAGTATCTAGGAGAAATGGGAGTTAAGTGATAGTCGAACCTCTTTGATCAAATCCTGAGAGCAAACAAGATTCTTGTGAAGTGGAGGAAAAGTCCTATAATACAAATTCATAAAATAAAGGTGATACTTAGAGTTGTAGTAACTATAGAGAAATTAAACTTACGAGTCTACAAAGAAATTGAGGTGTTAAAGTAGAGGCTAAGGTTTCGAATTACCAATTTGATTTCATGCCCGGAATATCTATTATGGAAGCTATTTTTCTATTGAGAGGGCTTTTAGAAAAGTATAGAGAGAGGCAAAGATAGAAGACGATGATAGAAATAAGATTAATGCAGGGTGGTTGAAATGGGAGAAGGGCCTCATGAATTCTTTGTGATAAAAGAACGCCCTTAAAGCTGAAAGGAAACTTTTGTAGGACAGTTGTACAATCAGCTATGTCATGTTGCACTGAATGTTGAACCCCTAGGACAATGCAAAGTCATAAAATGGGGCTAGCAAAGTGAGAATATTGAGGTGGTTGTGTGATAACACTAGGATGATTAAGATTAGAAATGAGAACATTTGAGGAAAAGTTGGGGCAGTATCAATTGAAGATAAGAAGAAGAAAATCATTACAGATTGTTTGGATGTGTGGAGGGCAGCGATACTTGGGATCCCAAGAGGAAAATGTGAGAATTCAATCAGGAGAAACTAAAAGGGTTAGGGTAATAGGGATAGGGGTAGACCTAAGTTAACATGGAAAGAAATTTTGAGGAAAGACATCATAACATTTGGCTTAAATGAGGAGATAGAATTAGATAGGTTAGAGTGAGTAGAAGAACCAAAAAAGGTTTGCCAAAGAATTCATGTAGCCCACCCCGACATTGTTCGGAAAATGGCTTAGTAGTTGTTGTATTAAGAATTCCAGGGAGACAGTGCTGAGAATAAAGATTTTGATAATATTGAAATCTGTAAAAACCAAAAGATATACTTACCATCCGCATGTTTTTTTTGTAATTAATTCTTTCATCTATAATATGTAACTAACAAATGAAACTAATGAATTTGGACAGCATAGCAAAGTTATGGTACTTTAGAATTGATATAGTCATGTTTTGGTGGTATATGTCATGATCATTCTAACATACAACCTTGAAACATATTATTATAATTTTATCAAATGTATGGGACGACTTGTATCAACAGTTCCATTAGAAAAAGTCACAACATACCTGCTGAAACTTGGTAGCAATCTTCTGGTACATTTCATTCAATTCGGGTAAGTACGTTTCTTTCATAACTTTGACCTGCAAAGAAAATCAGCCAGACATCAACGACTGGACGCCTTAATTTTTCTGGTGCCATCATCCATAATAGAAACTTGGTCGATCTTATCCCTTGATAGTAGAAACAGAAAAGAAATAAGTCCAAAGAATATATGTAATTGTTAATTATTATTATAAACAGCACAAAGTTTGCTATCTTCAGCACTTCATATAGCAAATAAAAACTTCAAACAACTATAAAGGAAGAAGCATGAAATAAAAAAAATACAAGACTTGCAGGTGCCTACTTGAAAGCATAAATATCAACCAACATAATGATAGTATGATACATAAGAATGAACCAAAACTGCTAATTTATTTGTGAATAAACAAAACAAACTTTTCTCAAATGCTGGCATCCATCACCTGATCTTTGAGGCATCATGATCACATCACCTTAAGCCACAACTAATCTAACTAAAGCATCAGTTTCCTAGTCCTTTGTCTATATGAATGCCCATTTAAACAAGCACTTGGGTAGGAGAGCTGTTGAAGTGGGTGTTGTCCCACATTGGGTAATTATAAAGAAAAAGTGGCTAAATATAATGGTGCAAGTGAAACCCTACTAATAAGGTTGACCTTTTAGTATAGGAAGCCCAAACCATTATATTTAGCCCGTTATTGAAATTTAACATGGTATCAGAGCGTTGGTGACAAAAG
>JAYMTA010004345.1:0-12762 GCA_036897625.1 Pelargonium cotyledonis | reverse complement strand
GATGGTTCATGTTTCCACTTTTCTCTTCATGAATAAAGCTGAAGAGAGTTTTCTTGTCTTGGAACTCCATGTGGAGTGGAGGTTTCAAAATTGTTTTATTTCCGTAGTCTTTATAAGACGGGGTTGCAAGAAGAGATATTTGGGTTCATATATTACCGAAGAAAATATATTTGAACACATATCGTGGGGTGGCTTCAAAAACTAAAGTTCGGAACTTGGAAGCCATTTATTCGTTAAATATTGAAAACACATAATGTACGGTGGTTGGAATTTCCTTTACTAGGCCAACACCATCTATTTACTTTGACAGGTAGGTGCAACCAAAACAACATATTAGTTTGATGAATTTCAAATTTGCAAATTATGACAATATTAATTGTCAATATAGACCTTGTTTTCAATGTGTATCTACATGCATGAACACAATAATGGATTGACTTTATTGTAGGATGAGATTGGCCCAACAGGTTCGAATAAACCAAGAAATTATACAGGTTTTTTCATGAAAGATTAACAAATTTGTAATTCATTTGATTAATAGTTCATGTGACACAGAAGACTTGAGCATACAATTTTTTATGGTATTATAAGTGCTTGTGTTTACGTGTCAGCATGAAGGCCGGATTATTGAGATATTTTTTTTAGATTAACATAAAGCTTCATTAATAAACATAATTACAAAAGACACAGTTCAGCCAAAGCTTAGATACACCTTGCTTTCCAAAAGAGGCTAGTCTGTGAGCATCTTAACTAGAGTAATACTAGATTGACAAAAGACAAAATGAAACAAAAAAGCCAAATCTTCCAAAACATATCTGCATTGGTAATCCAGAGCTGCATCCTCCTTAATCCACCTGTAGATAGCTGCACAATCAGTAAGAAAGGTAACCAGATCGATGTATATTAAAATGAATACAGAAGAGAGCAGCATGTATCATAGACAAAGCTTCAGCTTCCATAGCTGAGGAACACTGAAGAGGGAAGGCACATCTAGCTAAAATGACATTGTTAATTTTAAGCTGCCAACCACCCCCAGCTTTAGGGTCTTCACCAACATGAGACTGTTTGAAACCACCATCTGATTCCATCACCAACCCTGTTCCATGGAACTCATTCGTTGTGGTGATGTTGGTTTGAGGCTGTTGTTTGCATTCTGAGAAACCTTTCTCCCAATCATGAACTAGATCTTGAGCTTGGATGATAAGGAAAGGGAGATGAGTCTGCTGGTTCCGAAACACCTTATTACAGCGATCTTTCCAAAGTAACCAAAGGATAGCTATATACAGATAACAACCCTAAATTAGGCATGACTTTTTGATTTAATAATCCCAAACATTCCTTACACCAAAGTAACATGCATGGAAGACCAAGCCATGGATCTAGCTTGAAGAGGAGAAGCAAACCATAAGCGTTGACTGGAATCGCATTAATTGGAAGAGGCATGCAGTGGACGACTGATTCTGGGGCTTGGTTGCAACGAGGACAAGTAGGATCACTGATAATTTTCCTTTGAAGGAGATTTTGCTTGACTGGGATGGCCTCCCACATGCATTTCCAAATAAAGAGCTTAATTTTTTCTGGTATTGTAAGGCTCCATATTTTACTCCAATGAGGATCAGAATTTTGCTTTGCTTAACATCGTATAATCCAGATTTTGAACAAGTCCATAGTAACTTGTCTGGCTTAGAGCAGAAGGAAGGGAGCTTCAGTTTGGCAATGGGTTCAATAAAGGATGGTCCTAAAATGCTAGTTATTGCTTGAGTGTCCCAGAGTCTGGAGATAGGATTTATAAGGGCAGAAACTGTTAAATCTGGGGGTTGCTGAGGATTGGGGCTGTGAAAGGAAGGAGATGGATTGAGCCAAGGGTCTTTGAAGATACGAGCTGACTCTCCATTGCCTATTGCCCATCTGATGTTGGGTTTAAGGCATTCCCGACCATGGCTGAGTCCCTTCCAGATCCAAGTAGAAGAAGAACGAGAACCTTGATCCCAAATTGACTGACCATTGCAATATTTGAATTTCAGAATCTGGTGGCCGGGCAAGGCTAGAAGGGGTGTTGGCAAGCTTTCAGAACGTGCCAACCAACATAGCTTGATTAAAAGCTTCTAGGTCTCGAAGGCCTAGCCCTCCCGCTCCTTTAAATTTGGGAAGCTGGAGGACCGATTTCTTGACCCAATGAGTACCTTTAAGCTCCCGACCAGAACTCCACCAAAGTTTTGTGACAAAGCTGTTGAACCATTTGATGAAGTGCTTTGGAAGAGAAAAGACAGCCATGAAATAAGTAGGAAAAGCTGAGATGACCGAGTTTATAAGGACAAGTTTGCCGGACTGGGACAACAGATTGAGTTTCCAAGAAGCTAGTTTGTTTTGGATTTTGTCTTTAAGCATGGGAATAAGACTCTTAGTAGGAGAAGTCCCAAATTCAGGAAAGCCTAGATATTTACCTAGTTGTTGGGTTAAACGAACTGGAAGGATATCCTTTTGGGGTGCTAAGGAGAGTAGCAAGGGTATTGGGACTAGTGATCCATTCCGATTTTTGGAGGTTTATAAGTCGTCCTCAGGCTGAAGAATAAACATTGATGAGATCCTTGATGACTAAACAGGTTGACGGATAGACCTCAAAGAAGATGAAGACGTCATCTGCGAACATGAGGTGATGCACTCGGGGACATTGCTGACTGGCTTTGAGACCTTTGAAGGAGGAAAGAGAAGCTGCTGAATTGAGAAGGCAAGTAAGACCTTCGGCACAATGGAGAAAGAGATAGGGGGATAAGGGGTCTCCTTGCCAAAGACCACAGGAGGATCTAAAGGCAGGTCCAGAGCATCCATTCACTGATGTGCGGAACAAAATAGTAGAGATACACTGATGGATAAGACAACACCAATGTGCTGAAAAACCTTGGGATTTTACGATTTTAAGGAGGAAGGCCCAGTTCACCCGGTCATATGCCTTACTGATGTCAATTTTTAAGGCTCCTTTGACAAGACGACCTCGTTTGGTTGCTTGGATGGAGTGGACCAATTCATTAGCAATAATAATGTTATCATGGATACGACGGACAGGGACAAAACCATTTTGATTTGGAGAAATAAGATGACCAATTACTTTTCTTAAACGATTAGCTAGAACTTTGGCTGCTATTTTATAGAGGACGTTCCATAGGATAATAGGACGAAAGTCGGAGGCAGTTTCAAGATGATCTACTTTAGGAATGAAGATGATAGAGGTTTGGTGGATTTGTTTGAGGAGATTTCCAGAGTTGAGAAAGGAGTGGATACCCCTAGTAACCTCTGACCTGATGATATCCCACCATTTCTGGTAGAACCTAGCCGGAATATCATCAGGTCCTGGGGCTTTATCCGGGTTCATTTGAAATACAGCAAACCGAACTTCATTTGGTTGAAAGGGAGAGTTAAGGAAAACTTAGTCCACTGAGGAAAGTTTAAGGGATATCAAGGAGCAGATATGATCTTGTAAATTGGTAGCAGGATTGTGGTTTGAGGATGGGGGGTTTGTGAGGATAGAAGCAATATGGGAGGAAAGGATGTCATTAATTTTGGAGGAGTCTGATTGCCAGGTACCATCAGCATCTTTGAGGCACCCAATCCTATTCTTGACCCTTTGCCAGGTAGAAATGGAGTGAAAGAACTTGGTATTGCGATCTTCTTTGAAAGCAAAGGAAGTTCGAGCTCGTTGCCTCCAGTAGTCTTCTTCCTGGTTTAAGAGATTCTCATATTCTACTGTCAGTGACTTCCATTGGTTGAGGGAATCATCATTGGGCTGGCTGGTATGAGTTAAAAGAGATTGCAGCGAGGAGATTTGGGTTTTGAGGTTTGATTTTTTATTTTTAAAGTGACTCAATTGATGTTTTTTCCATGACAGAAGGTGATGTTTAGTATTTTGGATACTACTTGGTACATAGGAGTGCCTGAAGTGGTTTGAGACCAACTAGAGGAAATGGTCATTTTACATTGAGGTAGTCTCTCCCAGTAGGATTCATAACGGAATGAGTGTTTAAAAGGTGTGGAAGAGAAGGGAGTAAAATGAATGGCAGCATGGTCACCCATGAGAATAGGGTAATCCACATTGAGGAGAAAGGAAAGGAGGTAAGCCAAGACGATGTGTAGAAGGCTCTTTCGAGAACTTCAAAAACCACAGCATCACCTGAGCGTTTATTAGTCTAGGTGAACTGGGAACCATGCCTGGGAACTTCCAGAAGATTAAGATTATTAAGGAAGGAGAGAAAATCATTGGCCCTCGGAATGTATGAGATGCAACTCCAAATTTATCTCCCGGTCGAAAGGGTTGGTTAAAATCACCAATCAATAAAAGGGGAAGAGAGAACTGAGTGAGGAGGGAATGGAGGTCAGTCCAAACAGAAGCACGTCTATGGGTTTGAGGGTGTCCATAGACAAACACAATTATCCTATCAGGATTACCAGCCTGTGAGAGCTTAATTCCTATGAAATGGAGAGAAGAGAAAAAGACATTCCAAGAAGAAGAGGAGAAGCTACCTACCCAGAGTCCTCCACTAGCACCTATACTATCCCACCTCACAGACTTCCACCAATTCAAACTAGACAATTTAACATCCACCACAGAAGAGAGCATTTTGGTCTCAGACAGGAAAAGAAAATCAGTTTTATCATACTTAATTAGGTCTTTAATAAACCAAACATATAGGGGAAGACCTAAACTCCTACAGTTCCAAGCAAAAAATTTCATGGGTCCTGAGGTGACTGTTGAGGGACAGCCACTTGAGAACCCATGGAAGCAGAAAACCAGTTCTTAAAAAAGAGAGTATTGCAAGTAAAATGAGAATTAACAGGAAATAAAGTAGGCAAAAAATCAGACAGCAAGAAAGAAAAAGGTAAACTAAACAATTTAAAGCGTGATTGTACCTGCTCGTCCGTGTCCATAGGAGTGGAGGAAGAACCTTCATTGGGATCATTTAGTCTCATTCTTTTCGATTCCAGTCGATCGCTTCCAAAAAATAGCATTCTCTTTGCTGAATCTTCCCCACTTGAATTAGAGCTGGAATCAGAGGTGTGAATAAGGCGATGACGACCAAGGAATCTCTCGATCCGCATTCTAGAGCCAATCCTCTGAGCAAACAGCCTCGCCCTATCCCCAATAGACTGAGATCCTGATCCAACATTGAAACGCAGAGGCTGACCTGATTCAATAGACCAGTCTTCAGGAACAGAAGAATCATTCTGGCTTGACAAGAGCAGTTGAGGTGGAGCCCTGGGAGGAGATGTCTGATGTGAAGCCTGGAATTGGTATGATTACGCCGGAACTTCAGATGGTTGCGAGAGAACAGACAAAGGAGACTCAGAGAAAATTCTTCGACCATTGCCAATAGATAACAAACCATTCAGGTCCTCTTCAATTGCAAGAGACGGGCCTTGGGCCAGGACAGGGGGTTGGACCTAATTTGGAAGCCCAGATGAAGAAGATGGGCCTAGCGGAGGAACAAAAGAGATAGGAACAGGGTTGATTGGAGGGACTAACGTGGCGGGGCTAAAGCGAGAGGAGAGCTTAATCGATGCCTTGAGCGATAACTTCATTGACTTATGGATAATCGTCTATAGCTACATGCAAGCCACGGAGTGAGGAATTTGGAGAATGACTTGTATCAAAAGAAGTCCAATAATCTGACGAGTGGATGCTCCAATTACATGGATCATCCGACTCCGTTTATAAAGAAGTACTGTAGTGAATAAAATCCAGAGGACTAGGGTTTCTTGAGCCAAGCGGTTGAGGTGGCGGAGCAGAGACTGGAGCTGGTTGGAGCGCCACCAGAGAAGATTCTCCCACCTCATTGTTAGGGTTCTCCAATGCAAGCTACCAGATTGGCCTCTTACCAGGAGCACCGTTAGGATGGACATTTTCATCAACATGGATTGTTCTTTCCGGCGTAGACTGACGGTTCTGAGATGAGAGGCCACCCAAAGCAGGAGGAGAAATTCGAGCACGAGCCACAGAGCGAGAAGAGAGACCGTAGAAAGAGCGATCATCCCCACTACCATAAGAAAACTTCATGACATTGGAGAAAAGAGGAGCAAAGGAAGATGACCTGAAATCCACATATGGGTTCTAGACCCATATTTCTTCCAACAGAGGATCATAAATAGCAGCCACTTCAAGCACAAACCTGGGGCACACAGATTCCAAGTGGCCCACCATCCCACAGCGAAAACACAACTTCACTACTTTATCATAAGCAAATTGAACCCAAACCTTGACACCCACACTATTAAGCACATAGGCTCCTGCGATGAAAGGTTTATCCAAATCAATTTCAACACGAACTCTGAGGCGGGTCCACCAGTCATAAGGGCTCTAGTTGTCATCGATGGAAATAACATGACCCACTAAAAAGCCTAATCTGGTCAGAAAGATTAGGGAGACCATATCCATTGGGATACCTTCAAACTGCAACCATAACTGGGCTGGAGGAGTCTCCCAAAAACCATGTAGAAAACGATCAGAAATAGGGCAATGACCAGAGTAGCCCTATCAATGCTTCATACACTACCATCTAGTGCCCCATTCCAATCTTGGATGTCGGAAAAGAACACTAGGAACCATTTGCTACGAACACCAACGACGCGAAAGGTTGGGGTTACGGCTATTGAGCACGAAGCCACGGTAGAAATGACTGGGGATGAAATCCCTATAGTCAACAAGACAAGTGACCACCACAAGATCAAAGGAAGGATTTGTGGAAGATCCCAAAAGTTGGGGTTTAGCAAGAAGGATACCTCGTCATCTAAGAGGTTCCATGTTGGACAGAGAGAAAAGAGAATAGAGATGAGAAAGTGAAATCAAGAAAAGGAGAGGATTTTGATCGAAAATGACATGCAAAGATAAGTCAAACTGGGATATAGAGATAGAAAGAGGATAAAAGGTTGAAATTGGAGAATAAAGTAACATACAAAGAGTTAAGATAGGAAAAGGGAGATCTAGAAGATGAAAATGGACTAATGATCATAAGATGGTTCCAGGAAGGACATTAAAAAAAAGAAGTCTAGAATTAGTGAAAAGAAGGAACAAAAGGAACTGTAAGAGTTTACTTAAGAGAGAAGACAAATTTCAATCCAAAAGTTTGAGTGGGTTGTGTGTCTCAAGAATAATGATGAGATTTGGTAGGTGGTGAGAGAAGATTACGACTACTGCGCGCCACATACATGCATGGGAGGTAATTGGGTAACAAAGATAAGCAGATTTGCAGATTTGAGAAGCTCCTAGCGGAGAAGAAGCTCAGAGAGAGAGAGAGAGAGAGAGAGAGAGAGAGAGAGAGAGTGTTGAAAGTCTGCAACAAGGTTAAAAGTGAAAACTTTTTGAAACAATATTGAGGTTATTGAATGTGCACTAATTCAAAATAATGCATTTATTGTATACTATAATTTTGTGATTTTAGACTTTTTACATGTCGCAATAAATATATCAGCTTCCTTGCATGTCTTTCCCTTTAACTTATCACTATTCTTCACACAGTTTGTTGCAAGGACAATAAAATTTTATAATACTAAAATAACGTTTTTGTTATGACAATGTTAGTTTAATAAACAAAAAACTTATAAAGTACATATTGTTTACCTAAGTGATGAAATCAAGTCTAGCTAAAAAAGTCTTTAAGTTTTCAATAAATAAAAAAAATTGTAGCGTTTGTCGTTCGACCTTTAGATCTAGCAAGGCTTGTAGATTTTTCCGTCAAAGCTGACGAGTATTGGAGCTTTGACTGGGCTCCAACACAGCCATCACCAGCGTGGTCTTCTTCAACAACCCAACTCCGAAGATGCAACTGCAGTCTATATCTAACGTCACATGGTGCCGAAGATGGAGGCTACGAAGGCAATTAATGTTGATCTTGAAATTCAGCTTCCGCTAACGCCTTTGTCCCATATCTGAGTTCTGGACAACAATGCAGAATTGAAAGTGGACGAAGGTGGTGTTTTGGGCAGATGGTGTTTTGCACCGCGAGTTTAAGCGAAGTTCGTCGATCTTCGGCGCTCCAGCTCGTTTTCGTGGCTCACTTGCATGAGCACCGCTTTAGCTCTGGCATCCATCATCGCTAGTGGTTTTCACAGCCAAGTCTGGGCTATTGACCATGGTTTGTGATGCTACCCAAAAAATCATAAGTTCTACAGCGACTCACAAGACGCCATGTGACAGGCCCGAATTATCCGGATCGCCATACCAGACCCGTGACTGACTGGCCTTAGCTTACTGGCCTCAACTTACTGGCCTCAATTTACTGGTCTGGATTACTGGCCTCAACTTACTGGCCTGGATTACTGGCCTCAGCTTACTGGCCTGGATTACTGGCCTCTGACTACTGGCCTGGATTACTAGCCTCTGCCTACTGGCCTGGATTACTGGCCTCTGCCTGTGGACAAATTCATGAAAATCCACTAAGTATGGAAAGCTTCTCTACAAAGTCATACAACACCCGAAATGCCTCTAAAACGCTCTAAATAATATTTTCTAAAGGTTTGGAGTCAATTCTGGGCTCAAAATTAAATAGCTTTTGTAGTAAAACAAGATCAAACCTATACCTCTAGCAGTGAAACTGGATTAGAGCTGTCCCCCAGTCTAGAAAAACTGGGTTAAAGCTGTCCCCCAGTCAGCAAAACGCGGATAAGGCTGTCCCCCAGTCAGCAAAATAGGACTGGTTTTGTCCTCTAGATGCCGCGGCATCAACACCAAATGTCGCGGCATTGAGCATGCTGCGGCATTTGGCCAGTTACAGCCCAGTTAGTGCATTCTGCTATCTAACGCCGCCCAGACGGTTCCCTTCGACTCCGGATGAAATATGACGGTTCTAGACACCATTACAAGGCTAGTTCGAGCCATGTACATCATCAAGACATCCTTAACAAGCTTCCACAAGCTTAGAACTCCCAAAGTTCCAAAGTTATGCCCTGCAAGCTCTAGCTCATAAAAGGCCTAGCAAGCAAGCAAGCTAGCCTTAAGAGCACGCAACCTCTATGTTTCCAAGCACTCATGACTATGCCTCTCATGGTACTAGCTCATTGGCAAGTTCTCAACACACTTGCATGCACAAAAGGCTAAGCTTACATAGCATGGGCTGACCAAAGGTCATAACAAGTTCATAGCAAGTCAAGACCAAGTCCTCACACATGAGCAACATGTCTAAGTCCAAGGAGCCCAACATCCTATAAGGGCTAAGGAATGACATGGAATCAAGTGAGCCATTTGGGTTTCTAAAGACTAAATGGGCTAAGATGGGCTTCAATTCTTTACCGACCAATCACAACGCAACAAATGGCGCAAGGTGGTGGTAAGGTTTCCCTATAAATACCCCCATCTTCCAAAGGAAAAGGGGTTCACAATTTCACTTCTCATTTCTCTACATTTGAGAGCATCTCTTTCTAAAAGATTTCTCTCTCTAGAAAAGCTTAGTGTTCACCAAAGCAAGGAATTACTCTCATACCGGAGGCGGAGTCCTGGTAACACAACCCCAGGTGCTTCGTTCCTTTGGTGTGTTTTCTCTACGCAGGTGACATGTTCGAAGACTCAAGACAAAGAAGCTAAACTGGGGAAAAATGAATACTTGAACTCCAGGCAAGAAACCTTGACTTGGAAAAAAAGAAGCATAATCAAGCAGGCAGGCAAGCAAGTAAGCAAACAAACAAGTAAGTAGGCAAGCAAGCCAAAGGAATTGGACTCTAGAACTCTAGGATAGAAACCTTGACTTGGAGAAGAAGAAAGCACAAACAACAACAAACACAGGAAAAAACATAGTAAAATGGCTAAGGTGTGATTGCGTTGACTCGAAAAGTCAAAACGAGAGCATCAGTTTGATTTTGGTTTATTTTGTTTTAATTTTGGTATGAAATATTGTGTCGATTTGATTTTGTTTTGATTTTGTGTCGGTTTGCTTTTAATTGGATTTGTTTTCATTTTGTGTTTATATTCTTTTACAATTACCATCAAACGTAATTGTTAAAACATTTTTGGCAAGTTTAGGTGGTTATGTGCAAAAAATAAAAGTTCAAGGTGGTGATCTGCTTTAAGTGGCAACCCCATAGGGGTAATGTGAAATTAACCCTGAATATATTATTGTATTTGATGAGCCACATTTTTGAATTTTAGCTTGATCTTAGTTATTACAAACTATTTTTATGTAAGACTTTATATACCTGATGCGTTTGCTTCGTCTCAATCAATCCAAACATACTAAATGTTTGTCATCTTGTCCACGTGTTAAAGTATTTTCCTATTCTTTAATTCCAATATTCAATATCATTGTCCAATTTCAAAGGTAAGTCGGCTTTGGTGTCTTGAACCTATGACCTAAGCGTAACAACACAACCAAAAACGACCCCATATGTATGTAGTTTTGGGACACCACATTGAGCATGAGAGTAAAATCTCATCTGAAATAAAAAATGATCTAAAGAGCTTTTATAAAGAAAGTGATAATTGAGAGAATAAAGATGTCATCCTTTTACTAAGAATGAGGTATTTGTACAAACAACCAATATTTGTCACGTGTTCATGCTTGATGGGTTGATGGCAAGATGGGGTCCACTTTGTAGCCCATTTGTGGATTATACTCTTGCTCTATCGGTCGCGTCGTACCAGTTGATTCTAAGAGTTCCCATGTGACCATTGATAACTTGTATTTCTACGTGTTATTTGTTCTTTATGAGAGTAAATATGCTTTTCGTGTTTTTAGCTTATTTTTGGTAGTTTTATGCATATTTTGTGGTATTTTTGTCTCATTTACGTGAACCAGATTTTTATTGTGATTTTTAATTCATTAGGAGCGCACGAGATGACGGTAATGGGAGAAGAAGAAAAGGTCAAAGCAAGTCAATAAATGACAACAAAAGGAAAATTCAAAAAGAGAAAGTTTTGATGAAATTCACAATGTTGATATAATGACCTTTGAAGGGTAGTTCAAGAATTTCACCATCTAAAAGAATCATAACCGAGTTAAAGCCTTCAACAAAATTGCAGAGGACTTCTTGGGATTTTCAAAAAGCGGTCGCCAAATTTTTTTGAGGTCATTTGGGCCTTGAAGCATTCGCTGAAAGCTCCAGCTCTGCACACACACACGACTGTTGCCCTAAAATTGTCTATAAATAGAGGTGTTGACTAGGATTTTAAGCATCGAAGAGAAGAGAGAGAGAGAGTCTGCTGGTATCCGGATCGAGCTAGGATTGGGAATAATGGGGAGATGTTCTCATTAGAGTCGTCTCCCTACCCATGTTTAGCCACACATGACTAGAATTGAGTGATGACACACTCATTCTATCGATCTTTACGTTGCTTTACTTATTTTTCTTCTTAGCCTTGGGATTTTACTATTTTGATTTCTACTCTATCACATTTAGCTATGTATTAGATTTGGTATTTTTATGTTGATTCAATTTTATCTTTCGTTTGTGTATGATATTGCATAAATTGTCCTTTATTGTTACGATGTAATTGTGTATGTTTTATGATTTTTTTTGGATACTCTTGTCTTTGGTGTTGTGACTTCATTCATTATGATTATTCGTCACACTTAATGTTTGTGCATGGATTAACCTCCCACAAATCCGATCACAGTGCGGTCTACACCTTTACCATAGGGTAGTTCGTGCGGATCGAGTCATCTAGTAAGGTTGCATTAATTATATGCTCAAGGGTTCCCTATGCAATTACGAAGCCTATCACAAAGATGGAGTGTATGTGACTCCCATGCAGCACCATGCCTGGGGAACAAATTGCGCCTAACCTAGTCCGAGGATGGCGTATTCACTCTTCATATTCTAATGAACCTTACAATGGTTGCCCGAGTACATGAGAAGGCTCGAGTAACTAGTATAACACCACATCTTGGCAAGAGATTCAACTCTTAGTATATAATTTCCCTTTTTACATATCAATTACATTTAGAATAAGTACCCCTGGGATCCCTATACTATCCAATTTGTTTCCACGGGGTCCCTCTACTTTGTTTTGTTCCCACTGGGTCATAGTAGGGAAATTATTATGACCACGAGATTCTTTCAGTCTATTTGGCTAACGGTGCTGTCAAGTTTGGGTTACATGGCAAGAATTTGAATTTCTCCCATGCCACGTCATCAAACCAACTCCAGCTCATATGGTGACGTGTATTTGTCATTACCCTCGTACTTTCCTTTGTTCCTACGAGATCATAGTATCGCACATCTCAGTCCCGCGAGGTTCATTCCATTACATCACTGACGAAATCCGTCAAAACTAACTGACAGAGTTTGTTTTATATACTAAAAATAATTAAAAATATTTTTTTCACCATTTTGCCCTTTAAAATGAAGTGTTAGTTTGTGTAGGTGCTCCATGGCTACTTGTCTTTTTTTGTTTGATTGTGGTTGTTGTGGAAAACTTGATAGCTTGGATTTCTACACTTGAAAATCCATAGCTTCATCAGTAAAGAGAGGAGAGAGGAGAGAGAGAGGATAGAGGAAATAGGAGAGATGGTAAAAACATAAAAAATATGAAAAGTTTAAAGGGCAAAATGGTAAAAAGACAAATTTTAATTATTTTTTGTATATAAAACTAACTTTGTCAGTTAGTTTTGACGGATTCCGTCAGTAATTTAATGGAATGGACCTCGCGGGAACGAGATGTGCGATACTATGATCTCGTAGGAAGAAAGTAAAGTGTGGGGGTAATAACTATTACACGTCACCATATGAGTTAGAGTTGGTTTGATGACGTAACCCAAACTTGACAGCACCGTTAGCCAAATAGAC
>JAYMTA010004344.1:0-12763 GCA_036897625.1 Pelargonium cotyledonis | reverse complement strand
GCAACGCCGGGCATAAAAGCTAGTCATATATATAGCACTACAAACTATTGGTTTGTATGATAAAATGGGGGAAAAAAAGAGTTAAAAATAAGTGGGCATGACGAACATGGGGTCGGCCACTACTAAGCATGTGATGGTTCATTTGTTGAGCATCTTTTTAAGGGTTTGTTTTTTAGGGTCATGGGTCCTACTAACATGCCCTAGGCCAGGGCAGTCGGTGTAGTGGAATTAATAACAGAAGCACAATTCAATCAAAGGAACATTTTAAACCATTCGTGGAGTGAGGGTCCTAATAATAATGAAAAAAGACATGAACATGTAACATAAGCTCATTGATCTTTATTAGCTTTAAGTGATTTAGATGTGAAGATATTAGTATAAGTCGAGTATGTGACATATTGCTAAAAGATAATATTAACCATGAAATTGACACAGCCACGTTCTACGCTGAGTGATGTTTTTGGTCGAGCTATCAATTTATTGAAATTTAGAAGTTGATTTATAAGTTATTGAGCTATAATATATCTCTTTGTGAAATAATAATTACTACATATGTTAGGAACTGCTAGCTCGAGCTTTGTATGTCGGGTGGAATATTTGGAATCAACGAAATGAGGGAGTGTGGAATAATCGCTGGCAAGGTCCGGCTGTTATTGTGTCTTCGGCTGTCTCTGTTCTCCGTGCATGGCTATCGCATGGAGGCTCGTCGGGTTTGGGTCAGAGAGCTGGGGGTCAGGGAGGAGATGTTGACAAGCGTTGGGTTCCTCCAATCTATCCTCGCATTAAAATTAACTCGAACGCAGCTGTTTTCGAGTCGGAGCAGCGGGCTGGTGGTGGCTGGGTTTGTCGGGATGGGGCTGGTCAGGTGATGGGAGGTGGGCGAGCAGGCTGGACAGGGGTGGTGAACGCAAGCTTGGCGGAGGCTTTGTCCATTCGTGAGGCTTAGAGTTGGTTGAAGGAGCAGGGATGGGACAATATCACTTTGGAGTCCGATGCTCAAGACGTCATTCGTGCTATTAAGTCCAGAGGGGAGGTTAATACTAGTGCCTTAGGTCTTATTATTGATGATATTCGTTCATTAGCTTTACCTTTTCGTGTTATTGAGTTTGCTTATGTTTGTCGATCTACGAATCAGGTGGCCCATCGTCTTGCGAGGTCATCGGTTTCCTTGTCAGGTCCAGTTAGTTGGGTTGGTGTCCAAAGCCCAATTAATATTTCTGATATTTTGTTGCATGATTTGAATTAATAAAGTCTTATCTTTTGCACTAAAAAAAATAATTACTACATATGTTTATGATTTTGGGAATCAAATTATATACTATTTAAGTGTTACTTTCCATTTATTTATATTCTCTTATATGATCTTCTAGCTCTCTCGAGTATATAAACATGTAAGATAAACATTTTTCAACTGAAGCTTTTCTGATGTCTAAATTAAATATCAGCTGTACACTAGCCTAGCTTTTATGCACGTGTCGCTTCATTTCATAAAGCTTGAATGACCCGCAAGCAATTTTAGATGTAACTAATTAGATGTGTTGTTTATTCATGTAATAAATCATAACCGGTTTTATATACAAAATTGCTAAAATAACCGATGATATAATAAAAAGACATTTCATTTAATAATATGTAATTTATAAGCTCATTATGTCGAGGGGGTGAAGTTTTGTGTTAAAAGAGAGAGCAACCGTTTAAAAAGATTAATATGTAATTTAGAAAAGAAAATATATTGTGTATATATAAAAATATGTGACTATGGATCACCAACAGAATCATATATAGATTTCTTTAGTGGGCCTCAGGTTTCACAGCCCAGCCCAAAACTCCTAAAACCCTATCTTCCCCAAAACCCCAAATCGAATCGAAATCCATGTCGCTCTGATCGGAGTGTGAAGTGCGCAAGCACCAAATCAAGAACCTCACCGTTCTCGCACCAAAAATGGCTGCTCTTATTCCAGAATCATCCCATAAAATCTTCAATGCCGAGATGCTCCGCTTCGCAGCCAAGCAGTCCCAGCGATGCCACATCGTCCCCGTCCGTCTCCGCCGAGCCATCTCCAAGTTCGTCTCAGGTCCTCACCTCTCTCTTCACCGATTAATACGTATTTGTATGTAATTTCTGTCTCAATGCCTAATTTCGTATGTGATTGGGCCTTTTTTGGGTTGCAGAGGAAGACGATCCCCACATGAGGAGGAAGGTGCTGCACTTGTCGGAGTCGTTGAATGATATCAAGAGCGTTAATAGCCAGCTATCAGCCGCCATGTTCAAGGATCTTGTCGACGATCCGATGAAGTCTGTGGAGACCTCCAAGCGGTGGAAAGTTAAGAGCGCTTATGGAGATATCGGTTTCACGTACAGAGACGATCACACTGCTGCTTATGTCGCTTCTCGTATGCCTGCGGTCTACTCTGCTTGTTACAGAGTTCTTAAGGAGGTACCGGATGAGAAAAATTGATTTGCAACTTCAGTTTAGGGAATAAAGTTTTGATTTTTATGTTTGGAACTGAAGCTTTGACACTAAGCAGTAGCTTATCTCAGCTACATCACCTAGAGCCTCAATGCCCTTTTGAAAACCTTCATTTTTTTTTAATTGGATGTAGTTATATTAATGCAATTACCTCTCATTCTTATAAGGTTCGTAGAAGGTTACCAGATTTCACTCCAGCTAAGGTTTTGGATTTTGGAGGTGGCACTGGTTCAGCTTTCTGGTGAGAATTGATTGTTTAATTTGTTTCTCCCTTGGTGCATATTTGTTCTAGTATTTTTTGTTGTCGCTGTGAACTTTTTGTTGTAATATGAATGACAATATTTTAGGGCAGTACGAGAAGTCTGGCCGCGAACTATGGAGAAAGTGAATATAGTAGAGCCATCCCAATCTATGCAACGTGCTGGACAGAGGCTTATGCAAGGTATTTTATCATTTGGTTGTTTTTTCAGTTATGTTGAACTCAAGCAGAGGTGGTTAATCGCATTATTTTATTGAGTTTTTCTTTCATTAAGATTAGTGAGAAAACCAACTATTTTACACTGACATAGATATTGCAACTGATCTAAGTCTTAGTATTGCTATTCATAGCATCATTAACATCACTCTCTCTGTGGAAAAGATGGTCACGCGGTGAATCAACATCTGACATCAGTATGATTGCCATTTCATTAGGTTTGAAGAACTTGCCTCTTATTCATAGCTATGAGAGCCTTCAAGCACTAAACAAAAAAATCAGTAAGTCAGAGAGAAAACACGACCTTGTAATTGCTGTAAGTTGATATTCTTCTAGATTATTTTACTACAATGTGGCTACAGATTACCTACAATTACCATTCACATGAGTGTAGGCAATTTTAGTTCCTATTTGGCAACAAGTTGTATGTTCCTAGTTAGTAATGCCAATCATAAATGTTTAACTTCTTTGGCAATGGACTGAAGTCTTATGTGCTAGGAGAGATACCGTCACTCAACGATCAGATTACTACTGTTCGCCAGCTTTGGGATCTTACAAATGATGTTTTGGTATAGTTTCTGACTTATGTCTTTAAATTTTGTGTTCCATTTCATATCAGAAGAACATTTGATTGCTTTTCACAGGAAACCCACATTATATTAGTTTGTACATTTCTCACATAATTTTCCAAGGACATTAGTCACAATACTCGTTAGATCATTTTGCTCAAGGAGTTCATCTGAAATTATTTATTTTGCAATAACTTGTTGGCATCTAATTTTCTTAAATTCTAATCATGGGGCAGATTTTGGTTGAGCCTGGAACACCGCAGGGATCTAAAATCATATCTCAGATGCGGGCTCATATATTATGGATGGAAAAACGAGTAAGTTGATTACTCTACGGCTATTCATTGGAACAAACTATCTTCCTAGATTCTGTCCTAATATTTTATTGCGGCAATCTTTTGTGTGACAGTGCTCATTTATAATGTATAATTTTCTTGACTGGTAGAAACTTCGTAAAGTTAAACTCAGTGAAGCTTCAAAGGATCTGGTGGATCTCAAAAGTGGTAGTTTTATAGTTGCTCCTGTGAGTACAACGTTCTTTCTCCTATTTTTTTCACCTCAACATGCTAGATCCCCACATATTCTCTCCTTTTGTTATTCTCTTCTAGTGTTGTGTTTTAAGACTTGCTCCTCATGCAGTGTCCTCACGATGGAGCATGTCCATTGGCGAAAACAGAAAAATACTGTCATTTTGTTCAGCGCTTGGAGAGGACAGAAACACAGCGTGTATACAAGGTTCTTCCTCAAAGTCCTCAATTTCTCACTTTTTATGCCATGGAGCATAATGATTTAAGTACCCACATTTTCTTGCATCAGACAAAAGTGTGTATTACAGCATCTCCAGCATATTCAGTGTACTCCTTTTGAACAATGTAAAGGGAGAAATGTTATGGAAACTAAATTTCTATTTAATCGTCCTTAATTCAGAATTTTTTTTAGGACTCATAGGAAAACCCAGTCCCATGCCATGTGGCTAATAGGAACTTCAAAGCATTTTAGAGTGAATATAACGTAGATTTTTTACTTCTTTTTTTCTTCTGGAAACTGGTAGGTTTATCAAACATTTATTTGGGCTTCACAATCCACTAATGTTTTCAAAATACTGAAGTTTTTCAACAAGCAATTTGAGTTGTACTGTATTTCTCTAACTTTTTTGTCTCTCCTTCCCAACATGTCCTCTGTTTTTTTTCATTTCTATCTTGAACTAAGAAATCAAGGAGTGTCATTTTCCGTTTCCTTTTTTCTCCAATATGAACGTTTGGCAGTGTTCCAACTTATTGTCTCTCTCTCTCTCTCCCTCACTCTCCCTAATATATCCTCTCATTTTCTTTTGTATTGTGAACTTAGAAATCCAGGAGTGTCATTTTTTGTTTCATTTTTCTCCCATATGAATGTTTTGCAGCGTTCCAAGGGTAGTGCGCCTCTACGTGGCTTTGAAGATGAGAAATTTAGCTATGTTGCTATTAGACGAGGACAACGACCACGGTAAATATTTTCCAGCGCTGTCTTACTTTTTTTGGATTGTACCAATGGCTCTTTAAGTGAGTTGTACATCACATATTCAATTTTTTTGGATTGTACCGATGGCTCTTTAAGTAACTTGTATATCACATATGGCATTTGCTTGATGGATTTACTTTATCAGGGAACCATGGCCTCTTGATGGTGTCAAATTACCAACTCGGAAGGAAATGCTTGCTAACAGAAATCTGGAAGATCTCAAAGACAATGGTGCACACTTCTTACATCTTAACACTCTCCATCCTCAAAATGAGTGTCTCATTTCTTTAAACTTTTGTTCGAAAATGGTTGTCTTCTTTCCGTTGTAGAAAGTTAATTAGACTTGAACTACCAATAATATCCTCATAATAAGTTAGTTAAAATCTCTTGTGTTTGTTACACGTTACAACACATAATTTTACTCAAATTTGCATACGAGACACTCATTTTGGAATCTCTTGTGTTTGCTACAACGCATGCACATGAGCATACAAAGGGAAATGTCCTCCACTAACTAATTTATTTTTCTCAAATTTGAATACGAGATACTCATTTTAGAATGGAGGGAGTACTTGCTAGTATTTTGTCACAACATATTCACATTAAGAAATGTCCACCACTAACTAACTTCCCCTCAATTTTGAGTGTTTGTTACAAGTTACAACACATAGTTTTTCTCAAATTTGAATTGAGATACTCATTTTGGAGGGGAAGGAGTACTTGCTAGTATTCTGTTACAACACATGCACATTAGCGTACAAGGGGAAATGTCCACCACTAACTAACTTACCCCTCAATTTTTCTCAATTTTAAATACGAGACACTCATTTTGGGACAAAGGGAGTACTCGCTAATGCTAATTAGTAAATTTGACACTCATTTTGGGACAAAGGGAGTACTCGCTAATCCTGATTAGTAAATTTAACAGTTGAACGAAAATGGTCGTGCTAAACACGAGACACCTGTGTATATGGGCATAACCCCACCTCTGTCATTGTTTTTCTGTTTTCCACTTCATTTTTTGATTGTTCTAGGATGTCGTGTGTCCCATCATATAACAAACTTTATGTGGCCGTCACAGGTGATATTGATGAGAACTATAATGACAATGAAGAAGTTACAGAGTTGGTCAATGAAGAAGATGAAGAAGACAAAGAAACAGGGATTGTCAGTGTAGAAACAGAGAATGTCAACGATGAAGAAGAAACAGAGACTGACGAGGATGACGAAAGAGAAGATGAAAAAGAGCAAGCTAATCTGGGAGGTGGTTGGGGCAGAATAGTTTTCATGCCTATTCAGAGGGGCAGGCATGTGGTATTGGATGTTTGTCGATCAACTGAACCTGATGGTTCGAAGGGTTCATTTGATCGGATAGTGGTCTCGAAGAGCAAGCACCCTATGCTGCATAAACAAGCCAAAGATTCTATCTGGGGAGACCTGTGGCCCTGCTAAGATAGTATCAGCAGTGTAAATGTTTGTGGTTTTCTGAAAAACCTAACCTCCATTTGATTTTATTTTTTGGTCGATTCAGCAGTTTCCTTTAACCCTTTCTCCACCGAGTTATATTGAAGAAACATGTATTTAGAGAAAGATTGCTGTACATTTGAATGGAATCAATAATATAAGATCCGTCTTTTCATTACGAACTTGTTTTATCTACTTTATTCTTTTTCTATGGAATCAATAATCAGCTGCTGTGTTGTATTCATATTTTCAAGTCTTCTTCCAAGATTAGTGTTCCAATAGTTCTTCATCTCATTGTTGTTTCTTCGTGTTCCAATAGTTCTTGATCTCATTGTCGGTTTTTCCAGGCAGTCTTTTGGCAATGAGGGGACCAACGGTTTCCAAGTAAGGCATGAAGCCGTATTATCAGATCCTCCTCCTCACGATCAATGTTTCCTCACGTAATATCCGGCCTCAGATAGTTCATCCATCTCAACCTGCAGCTCTCCTAGCATCCCAGCGGAACTGCGTAAAAGAAATAAAAACAAGGTTAATTACACCTACAGCTCTCCTAGCGGACCTACGTTAAAGAAACAAAAAACAAGGCTAGTTACAATAATGTTCATATAGCATATGCTAGTTTTATTTATTTATATGCAATATCAACATCTTCAGGGAGACTCGAATTTGAGACGTCAAGGAGACCAAACGTCTTAAACCGATTGCCCCAATGGTAAATGAATTGGTCGATGAAATGTATGCACACACACACATATATTTATTATACGTACCAGGATTCTTAGGTAAAGTTCACCATGATGTTCAAGGACCCTTTTTCAGACCCACATAGTACTACATGATGTTCTTCCCATTTCTCTCTGCAACTCTCAGTTGTGCTTAGAGAAAGAGTGGCGGCAACCTAGAACAACCTAGTTCCCTTGTATAAACAAACCATGATGTCATGAGATTGATGAACAATTCAGGGTGGTGTGCCAAATTATATGCTCAACAATCCATGATAGTAACTTGCAAGATTACTTGTAATACAAGACAGAAGCTTTAGAGATTAATGTATGGAGATTTTATACCTTAACAAGATCGCATTTGCAAACCACGTAAAACCTCGACAAAAACTGGTAAAGCACACCTTTATACATCTCAATTCTATTTCCAACAATTTCATGTAAATTTTATACATACCATTTCAAAGAACCAGTGTACAAAATCTTGACTAATCTACATACATTTCCGTATAATAAATCAATGAATCGAATCCTTGCTAGTGTTACATGACCTAACTGGATTATGTTACACTACAAAGAATAGTAAGCTATAAAGGGTCCAATAAAATAGACCCTCTTCTCATTCTCTCATTTTCTGAATCATCTATAGCACTCTGCACATTGCATATACTTACAGAATCGTTTGCACATGTTCTAGGCCTCGCTGCAATCTTGAAGCAAAAACCCTAGAAACATTGGCTGTTGTTTTTAATCTAAACATATGTACGTTAAAAACAAGCTAAACCCAATCAAAGACGAACGGGAAGACCATAGTTTTGGAACGTTCTGATTCTCCCGTCCCAGCCTGCAGTTACAATCACGACGCCCCACATGTTGTCTGAACTCAACATGCTTTGCCATGCACTCTTCAATAACTTGTACTCAGATTTACAACTCACTGAAGTTGAATCCGCCAGCGAGCATGAATGAGTCATTTTCTCCTCCGGCCAAGTCACGGACCCTTTTGAGAAAGAATCCGAGAACATTGATCGGGTCAAAGGGAAACAATCGGGTGAATCGACTGACTTTTTCCGCTCTAATTCTAATGCTGAGTAACTATTGACCTTCTGCTTGTTCTCGAAGAAACTTCCCCAAATGTTCCCCGAGCCAATTGTGTGGGCTCGTTGTACTTTTGCCTCAGGTGCAACTATAGTCATGCCACACCATGGTATAGCAATGGAAGCATTTTCCGACATAAAACTCTCACAAGAACGAATCTTCTTAGTACCCGAAGAAGCCCTATCCAGGCTGTTGTAGTTCCAGACACAGACACTGGAGTCCTCGGTTGCAGAGATTATGTGTTTCCCATCTGAAGTAAAAGATGCAGCCACATGGTTTCCCGTCTTCCTAGGGCCTGGATGACGGGAAAAAAATAGATTAATAAAAATGTTTCAAGATTCCTAAAAAAATCTGGGCTTTAGAGAAAGAAAATGTTTGCAAAATAAATACGCACCCTTGAATTTACACAAGATCTCTTCGCCACAGAGTACTTTAACTAATGAATCAGCAGCGGTGACCAATACTTTTTTCGGGTCGCTAGGGCAAAACTGGAAAATAAATTCAATACTATGAATCTTAACCAATGAAATAAAATATGCATTAACACTTGACATAGATTAACTACCTGAAAGCCGGTGATCCTCCTGGCCATCGACTTCTTTTTGCCCTTTAAGTTAATGTGACCTTCCAGATGAAAACGATAATCTGACCACGTAGAAAACATAACCAAAGTTCAGCATAGCATAATCCAAATTTATTAAAAAGACATTAATTCAAATGCTTAAAATCAACGAGCATAACTAGCACGAGCATAACTAGCAACTACCATACCTACGATGTTAACAAAAAAGCAGTTGCCATAAATGGAGCCGATAATTGCTTCCTGAAAGAAAAAATTTGAATGGTAAGTTAGAAAATTACACAGCAACCAGAAATGAAAACTTCTGACAGTTGACACGATGAAATGAATGCAAGAGATTAACCTAACCTTTCCATTAGGACGATAACTCAGAGCAGTGACAATCTCCCTTACGTCTATATAATTAATAACCTGACATCCAGGCACATCCCAGATGCGTACCATTCCATCTATCGAACCACTGATGAAGAAATCGCTATCAACAGGGTCGAAACTCACACACGTTACTGCATGGATATCAACACAATTACACAATGAGTCATCAACCGAACATATCACAGATAATGAAGTGACCGAGAAAAGCTATGTGCTCACCATAATTTTTATGAGGACACACTTTCAAGCATCTGTCGGACCCCACTTTCCACAACCGAACAGTCTTATCAACCGAAGATGACAGCAAATACTACACACAAAGAAAAGGAAAGAACTGTTTGAATATTTGAATCGTATTAACATAAACGCACTTAAATTGAGCAAAGAATAGTATTACAGCAAAACCCGAAAATGTGATTACTTTCATGTAAAGACTAAATACTAACCCCTTCCTTAGACCAAGAGAGATCCAAGACCTCACCACTGTGTCCCTGAAACTCGTGCAAAGGCTTCTCCAACATCCAGAAGACTTCTGGTGGCAGAACGGCACAAGCCAAGCTGTTTGATTTTTTCAGTTTCTTCAATTTATCCTTGTTCGCATCAATAGCAGCTACCTTCGAGGGTTGATTCATTGGGAAGTATAGACATGAAGGATCAACGTCCGGAATGTCAGTGTCATCCAATCTCGCATCCTCATTCACCTTCCAAACACGAACAACACCGTCTTTTCCAGCTGTTGCCAAGTGTTGCCCATCAAGACTAAACTTCATTGTCAAAATTGACCCCCTATGTGCCTGAAACTCTTGTCTGGTGTGGAGAGAAGTCAGCTCCTTGAACTGCTTTTTCGCGGGAGTAACACGAATTCTTCTCATAGCTGTAGCCGGCTCATCCTCCTCAAAATCTTCGGGTCTAAAAGCATTTGCCCCACATCTATTACTAGGAATTCGAACCCGAGAACCCAATCTCTGTATCCAACTCCTCTTCACTTTCTTCTTCCCATCAGCCAAATTCCTAACCTCCCTTTCTTTATGCAAGAGTTGCTGAACCAAACGCGACGAAAAGCTTCTCTCGAACTCTTCAAAACTAACCAAACGATTTGAGCTCACTTCCCGTAATGTCCCGAGTCCTCCATCCTGACCAATTTCCACAACATACTCCAAAGACTGTGTAGGATTCTCCAAATCCTGAACTGAACACACCAAATTCTTCCCCAAATCACCATCCTCGACAACTGCTTCTTCCACAGCTTCATCAGTCAGCGAAGACGTCGAAGAATGGCCCGACAAAAACCCATTTTCGGAACCCTCATTGATCTTCTCAAACCCACAGCTTTTGGTCGTTCCATCCAAACCCATTTCCGGATCCGTTTCCATTTCCGGTTCCAATTTATCATCTTCTAATACATCATCCATAGCAAACGAACGAAACGACGCACTCAAACCCGTCATTCGCATGAACGTGCGACGGCGCTCGAAGATGCTGTCCGGGCACTTTGTCCAAACATCGTACTGTAAACAATTCGAAACAGAAACAACATTCCGAGGTGTATCGTTAGTATCGCAATCCGACCCAGAAGGCAGTTCCTCGTGAGCATCGAAAAATTGATCCTCTTCTTCCTCGTCGAAATCAGAACCCACCATTTTTTCGCTCACCGGCACATGAAACCCTGAGGCCCAAAACAAAACAAAAAAAAATCTCAATGTTCTAAACTCTCAATCTCAAAGCCAGAACAAACAAAAAATGAGCAACCCAATAAATAGGAAGGAAAAAAAAAAAAAGGAGAGCTTATTGTGCCAGCACAAACCAGACCCAAGAACACGAAACGTTTCTCATTTCCACAACAGCTAAAAATAATCAAAACGATTCGACAAAATGAAAAGAACCCAGAAAAGAGACGGTGCTTAGCTAACCTGGGTCGCCGAGAAATTGCGATCAAACCCAGAAAAATCAAATCTGCAACCTGGTCCGGTATGGTCTCTCCTGCGGAGAACAATGTTTAAAGGTAAGATTTTTAATTAAAAGAAAGGGCCAATCTGGACAATGCTTCGGTATCGGCGTCGGTACGAAGAAGATGATGGAAAGGTACGAAGGTTGAAGAAGATTCTTCTTTCTCTCTCTCTCTCTGTCTTATGTCAAAATCTGATTCTCAATTACAATTCTTTTGTCTGCAACTGCTGATATCGAACGAGAACAATTTCAATCCGTTAAAGTTGTATTTTTTTTTAATTTATTACTGCTCTGAATTATTTTTTAAAATTTATTTCTCTCAATTAATGATTCACCCAATAATGTCCTCTTTTAGATTTTTAGAAAAAAAAAATATTTATATTGATTTTTGTTTTTGTTTTTTAGCCAATGAAATGATGAAAGGTGGATATTTGTTATAATATTATTTTATTTACACACAAAAAGTGTTTAATAGAGTTGGATTGAAAAATGAATTGTGGATTATTAATACAATTAATGGGAAGATTTATAAATTAAATATCATTGTATTAATTATATTCTCATGCTATGTTCTTTCAAAAAAAAATATTCCCATGCTATGAATTATTATCAGTCTAAAATGACTTTCCTTTTGTATATTTTCAAGACTTGGTGTGGACTAAGTCTAATTTGATCCATCATTCATAAATATAATTTGGACTATGCTCTTGATTAAACCAATTTTGGAACAATATAATTCAAAAGTGTAGTCGTCATGTTAATTTTGATTCATCATTCGTATTTATTTAACCTAATTATGTGTCACGGGTTTGTCATGTCAACCAATCAAATTTGACGTCTTTGTTATGAATTATATCAACTTAAAACAAATTAGCATAATTGACAGTATCAAATTAGAAAAATATTGATGGTTTAATAACTAAATTGAAATAAAAATATGAACTAAATGCCAATTGATAACAAAATAAATAATTAGAGACCAATAGACAAAAAAAAAAAAAACTTTCATTCTATTTTAGCATGCCACAATTTATGACAATTTTATTCAAATAAGAATCTAAGATTATAATACTTACCCCCTTTTTTGTATCAAACTTACCCATTTAAATAAAGAGTATCTTTTCATTATATACTATTTATGACAATACAATTCCCATGCTTCATAAATATATTAAAGTATCGTTTGGCAGTGGGAAAGTAAATTTTCCTGGAATGTTAATTTTTTCGGGAAAGTTGATAAAGGCATCTGACACGTCAGATAGTGAAGGGAAAATGCAGAATCATAAGTTGTGGAAAGTGAATACTACGTTTGGCTAAAAATTGCAAAAAAAAAAGGTAAAGAGTCGAAAAATAATGAACAATTACTTAATTGTCCCTATAATTTATCATATATATTTTGTTTTAATTATATAAGTAATTAAGCTAACACATATGAAAATTTAAATAATAAAATATAGACCAAATATCTTCATTGTTATATAATAAATATTTAATTATTTAAATGTATTTGTAATTTTATTTCATGTTTACAATATTAAAATTTTAATTTATAATTAATTGAA